>AP025052.1:31008011-31059514 GCA_036186865.1 Eustoma russellianum
AAAAAAAAAAAAAAAAAAAAAAACCTGGACCCATTGACTGAATACATGAATTATTTTGCTAGCACGTTAGGTTGTTTATCTGATTTTTTTATTATAAAACTTTTACATTTAAATTCTCAAGTGTTGCTGGTTTTTGTGTTCAAGATTGTTTAGACCCAGAAAAGAAAAGGGGAAAAGATTCGTATTTTGCATTATGAAACAAGTGCAACTGTTTCAACTAGTTTATCTCTGTGTATTTCTAGGAGCAAAACATTTGTTTTGCAAAGCCTGGTTAGAGAAAAGTAGTCTGATGTGTACTATGAATGCAATTGAAATAAATCTCCTAATTCTTTTATCATTTAGTAACTTCTAATCCACGCATGAAGAGACTGATTATGATTGTTACGGGGTCACAAGTACATGCTTAACTGCTCACTGATTATGCTTGCTCTTGTTTTTCTTTTCTTTTGTCACATTAGACAGATGCACTATCTATCATTCCAGAAGATGAGTGGAGATTGTTCTGTGAAGATTGGGGCGGTGTAGAAGCCAAAGGAATCGTGGCTGAGGTTGTGACCAATGTTTGCTTGGAAGAGGATTTACTTGGATCCTGTAAAGAGATACCACCTTCTGAGGCGAATACGAATGTAAATGACGAAGAAAACAATGGGGAATCTCAAAGGCCTATCCTAAGAACTACTCCAGGGGTAAAGACTTTTTTTTTTGCACCAGTTTCCTTTCTACTTAAGTATGCATGGATTTGAAACATCTTTGTTTTTAATCCCTCTTTCTTATGCATAAATAGAAAATTCCATTTCTAAGTTCTAATGTAACATTTTAAATGACCCTTCAGCATTTATGATGCACCAGCAAAACAACTTCTACATGGTATTTGTGTTTGATTGTAAATGTCTGTCAAACGTATAAAGGAAGGGTCATTGCACCTTATAGCAGAGACCTTGGAATGTACCATGGGTAATAAATGATCCATTGATCTTCACATAGTGCTCATTCTACTCCACTCTCTCTCCACTCTCTCTCCCTCTCTCTCTCTCTCTCTCTCTCTCTCTCTCTCTCCCCTTTTTCCCCCAAAGAAATAAGGATTGATATACGGGAAATAAAAACACAATGTTATGTGAAAGGATTTAGTTGGCCTAGGGGTAAGTCCTTTGTCTGGGGTTCAAAAGATGAGCTGTCCTCCACTAAAATTTGGAAGAATCTTAAAACCTCATTGCGCTTACGATCCACCAATCTGGCATGCATATTTTGAGGACCCAATTCAGGGTTAGTATTGTATTTTGTTAGATCTACTGTGTACTTTTGGATAACAATTTTGGTGGAAAGTTGAAACAAGTCCACAGCATTGGAATAAGTCATAGGTTCTATAAATTTAAGACAAGCAATTCTACATACAGGAAGGTGCTCTAGTTTACGATGATTTCATATAAACATGTTTCTCGTGGTTTGGAAATTTCCCTCATATTTATAGCTTTCACTTGCATATATTGCTATATGGGTCAAAAACAAGCTGCCGGATATTCATCCTGCATTTTAGTTGCTTGTGTCAAAACCTTTTGTTTTTGATAAGTCTCACAATTTTGAACTGAGAATTAATAAAGAAAATGATTTTGCTTTAGCAATACCATGCATTTGCTTATGGAGACATGTTGATCCAGGAATGCTAGATAATGAGGGGATACTACATGATGCCGGATCTGCCCAAGGGTTCTTACTGTCCCCATGGTCCACCTTTGAAAAGTTAAAAAAAAAAATTACGTCTCCTCGTCAGTATTTTGCAAAAGACCTCTTAAATTATCATTTCTCCTTGGGCCTTTAGCTGTTGGGGGACATGCACTGAGTTTATTCCCTAACACACCGGAACCTGCCTTCAATTTTGCAAATTAGCCCAACATGTGAACGAGAAGCAATACCAGCAGTGGGTTTGACCAAGTAGGGCAGCATGGAGACTCAAAACCATGAATTATGCTTTGATGTCATGGAAAATTACCAAAGTCAAACTATCTATAGGCCCATGATGAAGGCGCTTTTCTTATTTGTGTTTCGAATATGGACCAAAATTAATTTCTTTCTTCTCTGGAAAACTTAGAATATCTTATCTTTTCATATCTGATTTTCTTTTTGCCTTTTATAGGTATGTGAGGAATGCATCGGTGAAAGGGAAAGTTGTGAGTTGGTGAGGAAGTTGAACTACTCCAGTGAGGATATCTGTGTTTATTTTGTTCGTGGAAAGGATCCTCCGAAGTCACTTTTAAAAGAAACAGCAAACCTGTTGGAGCCAAATCGCAGAACCTCCAAGCGCTCCCGCAAGACTAATTTTGGGAATTCCATCAGATTCAACGTCTCAAGCTTCACGTCCATCTACCAGCTTAAGATGATGATATGGGAAGCATTTGGGGTTTGTCAGCTCTTATATATGAAGCATGTGTCTTGATTTTAGTTGGAGACCTACATGGTGTATTTGCATTGGATCCTTCACTTGTTCATTTTCTGGAAATTAGATGTGCTTTGAGTGATGACAACATGCATGAACCATTTAATAAGTAATCTTATGTGTGATTGCTGGCCCTGTGGTAACGCTTCAGAAATCAGTTTGGTTTAGTACAGCGAAAAGAGGTTTACATGCTTCCATGTTAGTGACATATCCACTTCCGTTTTCCTTCACACGAACATGTGTTTTAGCAGATTATGTTCCATATTGCCATCATTGTAAATAATGAAATCCTACCATATTTTTCAGAAAACTGTTTGCAAGTGTCTTAAATTGGTTTTTGTTTTTTCCTTAGTCAAAGTGGAGGGCAAAAGGCTTTTTATTATGGAGATTATATTCCTTAGATAACAAAATAGAGTGCAAACTATTTAGGATCTTATATCACCTTTAGTGTTCTGCTTTTATTTTTGATGGGATCTGTATTGGAAAAATATCACATCCTTAGTAGTTCAGTAGGAATTGCATATTGTTACTCTTAGGAATTTTTTTTTTTTTTTTTTGGTTTTGAACCTACAATTTTGTTGCAGAAGTCCACAATGTTAGTGTATGTAGGAAGTATACGTGTAAATCAAAGATAGAAGGAGAGGACATGTGTAGTATCCTGGATAGATATCAATTAGGAACAATTATCTCTTTTCTAAATTAATGGGATCCTGTTGATCCAATTAGAAGTTTTTCCATAGTTACAAGATCTTAAAGCTATCCAACCTTTACTCGAGGCTATAAATAACCCTTCAATACATGTATCCAGATGAATATTGATATATATATATATTTTTACTCTCGATTAGCTTTATGGTATCAGAGCTGTAAAACGCCAAATCTCTTTCTTCATCATTTCTTTTCTGTATCATGACCAATGAGTCATCTACATCTAGTGCCCTTGAACACATTTCCACTCTATAAAACAAAAATGGATTAGGGTCTTCCAACACCCAACATGATGGGATCCAATTGGTAATTACTGGTCACAAATTGACTGGTAACAATTATTTCTCCTGGTTTAAGGCCGTGGAGATGTTCATTACTCGAAAAGGTAAAAAAGAATATATTACTGGTACTTCTAATGCTCCAACAACCACTGTCCCAAAATTCAAGAGCTGGAAGGTAGAAAATAACATGGTCATGTCCTGACTCATATGATCCATGGAACCTGATATTAGTGAAGACTTCTTGGTGTACTCCACAACACAAGAAATCTGGTGTACATCCCAAGAAATGTACTCTAAGAAGGATAATACCTCTGAGTTGTATGAGGTTGAGGCCAATCTACAAGATATCAAGTAAGGTGACATGAATGTCACTAAATACTTCACCTAACTCACACAGACATGACAACAAATTGATGCTTTTGAATTCTTTAACTGGACTTGTACTGTTGATGCACAACTCTATAAAGAACTTAAAAAAACTAAGAGAGTATTTAAGTTTCTGATTGGCCTAAACACCGACCTTGATGGAGTGAGAAGCAGAATCTTGGACGCCAAGTGCCTTCTCAAGATTGTTTGAAGTGAGGTGAGGAGAGCATAATGAAGTTAATGGTGGGAGTCTCACCAGTAATGTCCTCTGATGGATCAGCTCTACTCGCGAAAAGACCATTTCCCACATATGATGGCTCAGCTATAGGTGCCAAACGAGCTTCTTTTGCACCAGCTCAACTGAAGAAACCTTTCTGTAATTACTATAAGAAATCTGACCATACCATCAAAGGATGTTGGAACCCAAGACAAACACAAACTGGAGATTTCCAAAACCTTCTAACCCAAGCTATTCTAATAAAGTAGCTTATGATCCACCAACTACTCTAAACTACCAAGGATCAATTCAAGCCTCCACATGCTACTGATCAGCATCAAATTGAAGTCCATGAGCCTATTCAAGCATCTATGGCAAATGCAGACAACCCTGACAATGATCAAGGCCAACTATGGATAGTTGACTCATGCGCCTCTAACCACATGTCAGGGGGATGGTAATCTCCTATCTGCTTATGAAAAATATCTTATGTCTAGACATGTTACAATAGCCGATGGAAACACAATTCAAATAATAGGTACAAGAACAATAAAAATTAACTGCAATCTCACCTTATACAATGTATTACATATACCACATCTGAATTATAACTTACTCTCTATAGGGAAAGCAATGACATATAATAATTGTCATGTAATTTTCTCACCCACTGAATGTCTGTTTCAGGAGAGAAGTATGAAGTTGAAGATTGACTATGCTAAAAGGATAAAAGGCCGGTACCTACTCCAAGTTGGGCAAGAACAATTAGGTGTATTGTATAGTCAAAGTAATAAAACTCGGTTAGAGAAAATTGATTGTAATAAGGGGCCAGTCCTTGACCAGATACTACTTTTACATAAGAGACTAGGACACCCTAATTTTCAGTATTTGAATAAAATATTGTCAGCTTTATTTACTGTGATCCTAGATCATTAACATGCGATATTTGCCAACTTGCTAAACACACAAGACAGACATATCCTGCAAAACTATACAAGGAAATTCAACCATTCAACCTTGTGCATACTGATATTTGGATGCCTTCAGAACAATATCAGTGGAAATAAATGGTTCATCACCTATTAGAAATCACAAGGACTTTAATGTTCTCTGTGTAAGTTCCCAAAAATATCGGGAGGAAGCTTAACTCACAGCAACCTATCTCATAAACAAAATGCCTCAAAGGGTCTTAAGCTACTGCACACCTGAATGGAAATTACTCCTTAGCTACCCGCACACCAAGCTGCTTTTTGAACTCCCACGTAAGGTGTTTGAATGCTTATACTACCAATATATAAAAAGCAACTTGACATTAAGTCAATTAAATGCATTTTTATTGGGTACTCAGGCACACAAAAAGGGTATAAATGCTACTGTCTCTCTACCTAGAAGACTTACATTACATTAAATGTATCTTTCAATGAAACACTACCTTTTTATGACAACCAGCCACAATATGAAGCCCAGAAAAATACTTAGAACCTCATAGATATAAACCATAATAGGTCTAAATCAGCTGATCCTAAGCAGCAACATGATCTTAATTTTCGTGATAGAACCTTTAGTTTCCCTGATAACGCTGTACCTTCTGTAACAGTCCTCGAGCATACTATAGAAACTAACACTTCTATCAGGCCTCCCATGACTAAAGTCTATACATGTAGACATACATAGAACAAACAAGGAACTGAATCTAGTTAACCAAGCACCTTACAACTTAACAATAATTTAGACTTAGATGACAAACCAATAGTCCTCAGGAAAAGGGTAAGAGAGTGTAAAGAACACTCACTCTACAACTTATGATTTATTTAAAACTCCAACTCAAGTTCAAGGTCTTTACTACTAACTTGGTACCACCTCAGTACCTAGAAATATTAATGAAGCTTTAAAAATACCACACTGGAGACAGACAGTGACGAGGAAATGAGTGCTCTACTTAAGACTAATGCCTGGAAACTTACACTATTGCCTAAGGAAATAAAACCAATAGGGTGTAAGTGGATTTTCACAGTTAAATATAACTCTAATGGAACTCTTAATAGGTATAATGCTAGGCTAGTGGCTTGAAGTTTTATTCAAACCTATAGTATAGATTACTTAGAAACTTTTGCCCATGTTGCCAAATTAAATACAGTAAAAGTTATATTCTCATTAATTATGAATCTTGATTAGAACTTGTATCAACTTGACATTAAGAATGCATTTCTATACGAACTTCAGAAAGAGGTTTACATGAATATTCCATCAGGCTTTAGGAATGAATCAAACAATGGAATTATGTGCAAACTTAATAGATTATCTATGGCTTGAAACAATCACTCAGAACTTGGTTCTAAAAATTTACAAGTGTTGTAAAAGGACATGGTTATCAATAGTGTCATAGTGATCATACATTATTCACACAAATATCTGTAGAAGGTAGAATTACTCTGTTAATTGTTTATATTGATGATATAATAATTACAGGTAAAAATCTAAAAAGGATAAAGAAGACCAAGAGGTTACTGTCAAAACAGTTTGAGAACCAATACATTGGGCTAACTAAAATACCTTCTTGGTATGGAAGTAGCCAGAAATAATAAAAGAATGGGTATCTAATAAGAAGTATGTCATTGATTTACTAACAGAAACAGAGATGCTATATTTTAAACCTGCTCCAACTCCTATAGAACCAGGCTATTAATATAAGAAATAAGTGATAGAACACTGATCGATAAAGTAAGATTTCAAAGATTGGTAGGTTAAGTAATTTACTTGTCACACACTAAAACTGACATTAGTTATGCAATAAGTTTTATTAGCCATTTCATGCATGAACCTACTATTGAGCATCTTAAGGCTGCTATGAGAATCCTCAGGTACTTGAAGGGATGACTATGCCAGAGATTTATACAGATGCTGACTGGGCTGGTTCCAAAATAGATATTATGGAATTTACAGAAAGCTAGAAAGGAAGTACTTAAAACATTTGAATTAGGAAGAAGACAGAACAAGCATGAACTCATATTCAGCAACACATTTTTTATTTACTGGACATTGCAGTCTATATATACAACAGAGGAGAGAGAGAAAGATACTATTCTCTTCAACGACTATTTTTTCCATCTAATCATCCAAGAGAGGATTTAATCTTCCAGTTAGGAAAAAAGAAGCGAGACAAGAAAGATAACGACTATATTACAATTAACAACTAATCTGATTTTCTACACTCCCCCTCAAGCTTGGTATACACATTCGAACAACCAAGCTTGGACAATAATTTGTGAAATAGGCAGGAGGGACAGATTTAGTGAGGATGTCAGCAACCTGTTCAGATGAAGGAATATGCTGAATACTCAGAGATTGATCTTCCAATTTCTCTCTAATGAAGTGCTTATCAATCTCCACATGTTTGGTTTTGTCATGATGCACCGGATTTTCTGCCATGTGAATAGTAGAAATATTGTCACAATAAGCTTTAATCTGTGAGTTAGCAGATTCTTGATGTAGATCCTTTAAAACTCTTTTTATCCATAAACCTTCACATAAGCCCAGAGCTAAAGCCTTTAGTTCAGCATGCATTGCTACGAGCCACAACAGGCTGCTTTTTACTCATTTCCCCATAGGAAAGTACCATAACCGGTTGTAGACTTCATATCACCCTTTGAACCTCCCCAATCAGCATTTGTATAGACTTGGATATCCTTACATTTATGTTTGCCAAAGAATAAGCCTTGGCCAGGAGCACCTTTAAGATAGGATCCTTATTACTGCTTGTAAATGCAAATTAGTAGTTGAATGCATAAACTGACTAACATAACTAACAGAATTACAAATATCAAGCGTAGTGTGAGACAAATAAATCAACTTGCCAACTAATTTTTGATATGAGTGAACATCAGAGACTACCTTATCATTCTGAGAGTTAGTTGAACATCCAGGTTCCGTAGGAGTAGAGACTGGCTTACAACGCATCATACATATCTCTTAGAGAAGGTCCAGTACATATTTCCTTTGAGAAAATAATCATACCTGTTTTGCTTCTTTCAACTTCCATACCTAAAAAAATATCCTCAGCTGGCCAAGATCTTTAACTTCAAATTCAGTAGCAAGATATCTTTTTATACTCAAACAACAATTTCCTGTTAGAATGATGTTATCAACATATACAATAAGGATTGTAATAACTTTACCAGAAGCATGGATAAATAAGGTATGATCACTTTGAGCTTGTTCAAAACCATACACGAGAAGAACCTCAGTAAATTTACTAAACTAAGCTCTTGAGGATTGCTTTAACCTATAAATGGACCTCTTTAACCTGCAGTTCTTCCAATTTGTTTTAACAGACTCAAAACCAGGAGGAATATTCATGAAAACTCACTCTTTGAATTCACCAAAGAAAACATTTTTAATATCAAGCTGAGCCAGTTCCCAATCAAGATTAACAGCTAACGAGAAGATAATTCTAATAGTATTTAACTTAGCAACAGGGACAAAGGTTTCCACATAATCAATCCTATAAGATTGGGTGAAACCCTTTGCAACTAACCTAGCTTTATACCTATTAAGAGACCCATCAAAGTTGTATTTTAAGGAAAACACCCATTTACAACCCACAGGAGAAACATTCTTAGGCATAGAAACTAACTCCCATGTTCCATTTTTAATAAGAGTAGACATCTCATCATTAACTGCTTGCTTCAATTTTTCATGACTCAATGCCTCCTCAATAGATAAAGGAAGAGACTGGGAATCCAAACTCACAGTAAACAACTTGAATTTAGTGTTCCATTTTTAATAAGAGCAGACATCTCATCATTAACTGCTTGCTTCCAGTTTTCATGACTCAATGCCTCCTCAATAGATAAAGGAATAGACTGAGAATCCAAACTCACAGTAAACAACTTGAATTTAAAATTTAACTTATCATAAGATATAACATTGTTAGGAAATCTGACAAGATCACTGCAAAAACTCGCAGCGGAAAAAGAAAACTTGATCTCCGATTTCCTACCAAGGATCTATGTTGTTCGTTTAATTCGATGCAAGAAATCAAAAACTTTACCTCTGTAGATTCGAAATCTGCAGACGTAGGAGGTGCGATGACACGATCACCCTCTGTCGGTATCTACACGAATGCTTCCGCCCAGAGTGCTAGCTCTTGAACGGCGCGGCTGAGAGAACTCTTTTTCTCCAAAAACGGCTCTAGGGTTTTTCTGATGATTGTGTGTTTTTCGTGTGTGTTCTCTATATGAGATACACAATATATATATACACATATATAGACATCAAAATCCGAGTCCTAATCGGATTAGTTAATGCCAATCAAAATCCATATCAGATATGGATTCTATCAGGATATTAAAAATCCATATCAGATATAGATTCTTTCATTATTATCCGATAACATATATATATGTATATACATATAACCATAAAACGAAAATAATAATAATAATAATAATTAATATCTAATATTAATAATATTAATATTATTAATATCAGCCCATACGCATTCTTGTGTGTGACCCGATAGGTCCATAGTAATTGGCAGTCGATTAAATCTCATTAAACCAACAAGTCGTAATTGGTCTCTAGCAAGACATTACGACTACCCAATTAATACGAGTAAAGTCCAACTAGCTAATAATAGTACATGCATTAATCCCTTTGCCACACGATATCTAGTTTGAACATAAGTCATGGTCAGCGTCATACTTATATTGTTCAAACATATGATTACTCGATATCTAAGTTTACTGATAAAACAAATGACATTGATCACACTATCAATTCATTTGAGCACGACCATGGATTTCACAGTCTCACTAATTGAGGGGCCCAAAGATATCTCTCTCAAAAGAGAGGGACAAATTCTATCTTGATTGTTCAGTATCCTCTATATAATTTCTATCATATTCAATCATGACCTTTATTATTATCCAGTTACGGATAACGTTTGATCATGTCAAAATATAATAGTCCTTATGTTGGGAACTATGACTGTCTCAAGTCTAAGGATTAAAACATGACTATCATGAGATTTACTTATGACGCTAATCAGTAGCCGTAAATATCCAATCGTACTGGTCCAGCATATACCTACTGCCTAGGAGAGTATTGAAGACAATAAACAGTATGTTATCGCAGTTCCTGTGGAAAGGGAAACTAGGCCAAAAAGGTGGCGAAAGAGTAGCATGGAAACAAGTATGTCAAAGCTATCAAAGAGGGGGGTTGGATATACCAAACTTATTTCACTTAAACAGTGCACTGATGCTGAAAACGTTGTGGGACATCTGCAATAAAAAGGAGACGTTATGGATCCAGTGGGTGCATCAGGTGATATTGAAAGGATGCACACTTTGGGACTATCAGCCAAGGCAAGCAGATTCGTGGCTGATTAAAGTATTGATGGGGCACAGAGACCTACTGCGAGACAGAACCAAAGCTGTGATAGGGGACGGGAAAAGCACATCGTTCTTCAATGCGAACTGGCACGTGAAAGGCCCATTGTGCAATATGGAAGGTATCCAACACTTCAAAAATCAACTCATGATACCGGAAGGGAAGATAGCAGACATGTTAGTTGATGGGAGGTGGCGATGGGAGAGAGAACATCAGAGGTTGGACGCAGTATGTCAAGCCATAGTGAAGCAGATTGGGGGTCCGCCAGAGATGGGGGGCACGGATGATAGGATAAGCTGGATCCCAGGGGGAACAGGGAGCTTTACATTGCGAAGTGTAGTCCAGTCACTTGGGGATGCCAGCCAGGACGTATCATGGGCGGATCAGGTATGGTGGAAGAAGCGGATTCCCCGATATGCAGTTATATCATGGATGATCCAATGGAAAAGGCTGCCCACTGCAGACAGACTGGTCCAATGGGGCGTAGGAGCAGACCCAAAATGCTGCTTGTGTGCGGACCAAGTAGAAACGCATGAGCATCTCTTTTATGCGTGTACATACACAAGGAAAGTATGGACTGCGGTGATGAAATATTGTGGAATAGCTAAAGCGCCACTCAAATTGAAGGAATGTCAGGAATGGTGGCGGACAAAGCCAGGCACCAGCAGTTTCCAAAGAGATCTGGTGCTGCTAGCAAATTCAGTGACTGCATACTCAATCTGGTGGGAAAGAAATAAACGTTTAAATGAAAAGGAGTACCGGGGGCATCAGGCTGTGAGCTGGGATGTAAAAAACACAATTCGGATATATGCAGGGGGGTGGAGAGGAGTGAGGAAGACGAGGAAAAATTGGGATAGGTGTGTGGAGATGGACATTAGCATGGTAGTATTTCTGAAAGATAGATGAAAAGTAGGGAGAGGGAGAGAAAAGTGTACAAAGAGCGAGTATAGGAAGATAGAAAGCGATGTAAATGAAAGAATGGTTTTCCTCCGCCACAAGTGAGGGACACGTAAATAAAAAGTTTTTTTAGAAAAAAAAAATACTTATGACGCTAATCCATGTAGTAATCTCATGATGGGTCTATCCAATACACTGTTCTCTAACAAGTATCCATGAGATTGATTTGTATCACCATACACATAATCATCTCATGATTATCAAATCAATACTCATACTGGTTATAAATTATTTTATCTCTATAACAATAATGAACCAGGGACATATATCATAATTGTGTAACATACTAACCAACAATAATTATAATAAAACCTCTTTATTAATAATAAATGTATAACATAAAACATCCAAATCATGGCCTAGGGCACATGCACTAACAAACATTATTCGTAGGATAAACAGAAGAATAACCGTTGTTGCTTAAGAACTTATGATATTTAGTGCATTCACGGGTTCCCTTTCTTACAGCCGTAGGTATATCAGACTCATGAGGAAACTTCGAACTTTGTTCAGATTCACTAGTAATAGATGGAACAACAGGATGAGAAGACTCAGAAAGAGGTACCTGCGGCCTCCTCCTGGAATATACCTTATGTAATAGGTAGTTGAGCCTTTTCTATTCTTTCTTCTTGTCTCTCTTCTAGAAATCTTTCATCCTCCTGAATACCACCTTTATCCTTATTTTCTTCATGTGGTAGACAACCTATTGTAGTATCAGTTGAAGCACTTCCCACAGTTGAGATATCAATAATGCTCCAATAATTTTTTGCTCAACATTCACATTACTTGGTACAAAATTAGATAAGTAATATGGAGAATTTTCATTAAAAGATACATCCAAAGTAGTATAAATTTTTCTGGTGTCAGGACAGAAACACTTCTATCCCTTTCTGAGATCCAGAATAGCCAAGAAATATACATTTGATAGACCTCTTGTCTAACTTACCTTTATAGTGAGACTGATGATACACATACACAACACAACCAAAGGTCTTAAATGGAAGTTCAGACATTAAAAAACAATGAGGGAACACACTCAGAAGTTTATCTCTAGGACTTACAAATCCAAGAACTATGGAAGTCATTCTATTTATCAAATAGATAGCTTAAGAACATCTTCACCCTATAGATACTTAGGAACATTAATAGAGAACATTATAGACCTGGAAACACCTAAGATATGTCTATGCTTTTTCTCAGCAATACCATTTTGCTGAAGAGTATAGACATTTGATGTTTGATGATGAATTCATTTTTTAATCAAAAAGGACTTCACCTCCTTATTCAGGTATTCACTTCCGCTATCAGACCTAAAATTTTTCACAGTGGCATTAAACTGATTCTGGATAAGATGAATAAATGTTTTAAACACGTGAGACAATTCAGACTTATGCTTCATCAAGTAAATCCAAGTTACCCTTGTATGATCATCCACAAATATAACAAACCATCTACTACCATTAACATTTAAAACTCTAGAAGGCCCCCAAATATCAGAATGAACTAAATTAAAAGGCTTACTTTCTTTATATACCTTGGCAAGGTACTGAGCTCTAGATTGTTTATCATATAAACAAGTTTCACATTTAAGACAATCAAGGAAAATATCATTGAATAAACCAGGTTTGACCTTTTTCAGATACAAGAAGTTGGGATGACCCAACCTTTTATGCCATAACAAAACAAGAGCTATTCTAGAAATACCATTATTATTCTAGGAACAATACTTTTGTTCATACAAGAATGCACACTAGAACAACCTTCAAAATATCATGGTTTGACATTTTCCAAAATGAACAACCCATCATGATGATTAGCAATGCTAATCATCCCCTTGATGACTTTCTCATTCATTGCTTTCTCTTGGAAGCAGGAAGAAGAAGAGGGGAGGAAGTAGCATTTAGATGGTGAAAGTATAGCCCAACAACAATTATCAGTCATAATTTTCTTAACAGAAATCAGATTACAATCAAGTTTAGGCGCATGCAACACATGTTTAAGAATCAGTTTATCAGACAGCTGAATATTCCCATACCCTTGAATTTCTATACTATCACCATTAGCAACTTTAACCTTTCTAGGAACAACAAATGATTCAAAAAACAGAGCAAAGACTTATCAAAGGTCATATGATTTGTAGCACCTGAATCAATAATCCATACTTGAGACTTACCACTTATACCTGTACTGGCCATAGTAACCCTGATCTGATCAATTTGAACTTGGGGCCTTTGACTATCTAATACTCTGAGCATAGCATCAAGCTGAGCTTGAGTAAAAGTAGGTTCAATATTAGACCTAGCATCAACCACTGCAGCTATAGGAGGCCTCCATGAATCAGCATCAGACCACAATGAACCACTTGATTTTGATCGACCAGAAGAATTTTGCCTAAAATTATTCTATCTGAAATGCGACGAAGGTGGTTTTGTAGTAGAACCAAGCTTCCTATAGCAATCTTCAATCATGTGGCATCTCTGTGACAGTATGTACAGTATTTCGTGATGAAACCACGAGTATCATTAGGACCAGATGTTCTTGCAATAAGACTAACATTCTTATTTTTGTCACCTTGTGTCAAGAGGGCAGATAATTCAGATAACACCAAAGATGGTCCCATCAGGACTTTGATACGACTTTCTTCCTGGCGAATTTCAGAGAAAACAGAGTTCATAGTAGACAAAGGTTTAGTGCTAAGGATTCTTCCTCTTACATCATCAAAATCTTCATATAACCTAGATAAGAAACCAAATAACCTTCTGGTTTCTTTGATTTTTCGAGACAACTGGTCATCGGCAGAGCATCCCCATTGATAAACTTGCAATGAATCAATTTATTGCCAGACTTGAGGTAGATTGATGAAAAACTTACTAACACTTTGGTCACCTTGTTTGATGCCCTTCAGTTGGCTTTCAAGCTCATACAGTTCAGAAATGTTGTTTTTCTTTGAATACATTTCTTTGGTTGCTTTCCAGATCGCAGCAGCAGTTGGGTACAATATAAAAGTATTGCTAACTTCTGGAGTCATCAAACCTAGTAGCCATGACATGATCATGGTGTTAACTGCCTCCCAAGTCGAGAACATGTCATCAGTTTCGCAGGAATAACCATATTCTTTGATAGGTACTCCTTTTTCCTCGACCTATAATAAATAATTCAACAGCCTGGCTCCAAGGTAAGAAATTATTACAATGCAGCTTCTGGTTTGTGATAGTCACAGGGGTCAAATCCACAATTGACTCAGCTGATGCAGAAGATTTCTCTCCATCAGCAGTCGAAGTCATCTCACTTCCTTGATCATCTATGAGAGCAGTAAGAACGTGAAGAAAAAATGACTCAGTATAGAGCAGAAGTTTTCTGAGAACAGAGAAAAATGATTGAGCTTGGAGAGAGAAAATGATAATGACGTGAAGAAAAATTAGCGTGTAGAAGTGAAGAAAGTTGGCTTGCAGGACAAATGTCCCTTCCATCGTTTATTGGCAAGGGAAATTTGTAAATTTAAAACTAAAAGGCGGTGACTGCGAGGATAGCTGGCCTCAAGATTTTTTTCCCTTTCTTCATGAAGAGAGACAGTTGGCCGTAAAAGAAAAAAATTGTGGGAGATGCGTCGATTTTTAATCTGTGAGGCAGAAGTCTTATTTAAATAGGTTTTGACAAAGTTGCCCTTAAAAAAACTTTCCACCTTTTTGCCTATTCTTCCTCAGTCTCTTCTTCCCCACAATCAATTGAAGCTTCTGCAATGGAGTTGAAGCTTATTCAAGTGACTTTGGTTATTGTTCAATTCTTTAATGGAGTTTATGGATTTTAGGGACTTCTTTTTTCTTTCTCTTCTTTTCGCTATGATACCATATACAATTTACAGAAAGCTAGAAAGGAAGTAATTAAAACATATGAATTAGGAAGAAGACAGAACAAGCATGAACTCATAATCAGCAACACATTTTTTATTTACTGGACATTGCAGTCTATATATACAACAGAGGAGAGAGAGAGAGAGAAATACACTATTCTCTCCAACGGCTATTTTTTCCATCTAATCATCTAGGAGATGATTTAATCTTCCAGTTAGGAAAAGAAGAAGTGAGACAAGAAAGATAACGACTATATTACAGTTAAGAACTAATCTGATTTTCCACAGATAGAAGGTCAACCACTGGATGCTTCACTTATGTATAGAGAAATTTGATTACATGGAGGAGTAAGAAACAAGTAGTTTTGGCAAAGAGCAGTTCAGAAGCAGAGCTAAGAGCATTGACGTGGGAAGTTTATGAAAGACTGGCTTAAAAGAGAGTTAAATTAACGTGGGCAGAAATTGGACAAACCAATCCAAGTATATTGTGATAATATATATTTGCTATTAGTATGGTAGAAAATCATGTTCAACACGACAAGGCCAAGCTTGTGGAAATTGATAGAAATTTCATGCGAGAGGAGATAGATGGCAAAATCATTAACCCAGAGTATGTTCCTACAAAGGCAATGTTGACTGATCTTCTCATCAACCCAATATCTATCAAAGTCTTTCGAGCATTATTATCCAAACTTGGTTGTATCAATATCTACAACCAAGCTTGAGGGAGTGGGTGTAGAAAGTATATAGACAAATGAAAGATAGAAGGACATGAATCATTTATAGTATCCTAGACATATATCACTTAGGAGTAATTTTTTCTTTCCTAAATTAATAGGATCCTGATGATCCCAATTTAAAGTTTTTCCATAGTTAAATATCCTAAAGCTATCCAGCCTTTACTCAAGGCTATAAATAGCTCTTAATTACATGTATCCGGATGAATATTTTTAATACATTTCTGCTCTCAATTATCTTTAGTTTCTTGTGAGGTTCATCTATTAATTTACGTTGATCTGTGATCCTATGTAAATTTTTGGCTCTGACGGTGCCTATTTATGTCAGTTCTATATTTCTTTCATCGAACTTGTAACTTACTGGATTATTGACCAATTGCAGATTGTGAAAGAAAATCAGGTACTTCATAAAGGCTCCAAAGTAATCCATGAGGAGTCTACTTGCCTTGGTGAATTGAGTATCTTTCCAGGAGATACTTTATGGGTGACTGATTCTGAGATACATGAGAATCGTGATATTGCCGGTATATTTTGTGACACTTTGAAGTGATTTATTATTTTATTGATTAGGAAGGAGAGATTGATGAAAGTGTCCAACCTTCTTGGTGTGTTTTTTGAGTTTCAATATTCCAACAAAAGTCAATCATCAAGTTTCAGCAGTGTTACTACTGCATCACTGATGGTAGTAAATTTGTTGTATTTGAACTTTTAAAATAGTCATAGGTCATTGTTTTGAGATAATCTGGATGCTCCTATCTGTTTACCACAAAAATGACCGGAGAAGACCTTCAAATTACTATAAGTTGTTTGTTTGATTTGCTTCTTTATTATTGGACTAAATTCGCGCATGTGTGTGTGTATATATAGGTAATCTCCCTTTTCTCAACTTGACGCACTTCTCATTATAGGCCACCCTGGACACAATCTTTGTGTGTTTACAACACATGGTAAGGTTGCGTACACCCAACCCCCTCTTACCCCGCCATAGGCGGGAGCTTCCAAGGCAACATGGTAATGTTGTTGTTGTTGTTGTAATCTTTGTCTTTCACCTTGGTGGGTCTGTGCGGCTCCTCTTATTTACAAGAATAGTACCCTGCCTGCTACCTACTATCCTAAAGGCTGTTGTTATAAGCCTGTCCATTCAAGTCGGCTCTGGTGGACCCATGAAGTCTTTCCATGATACCAACAAGTTCTCTTTTAATTTATTCCGTCGTTGTCATAAGCTTTGCTCGTCTTCATGGTCCCAATTCGTTCAACCAAAGTGACAAGCTAAAATGAAATTATTCTTTCATTTAAACATGCATTAGCTCAATCTTATACTTGAAGCTTTCTGCCTATCCTCATGTGTTGTACTACCTGAACATCTGGCTGGAAATGATGTTAAAGGTGCAAGTCATCATTACACCATAGCATCCTGATATTGCTTCAAATGTGTCTACTTCTCTCTTGGGACTATTGGTGGTTTTGAGCCTTTTTGCACTGGCAAATCAGTATGGAACAAAGGCTTCCGGGAAAAGGAAAAATGAAAATAAAAAATCATGTCCAGATTGCTGATGGTGCAAACCAAATGGATTTGATCATGTCCAATAGAACATGCAAATCTGTCCGTTTAGCATTTCGTCTCAATTGCACGTGGCAGTATAACAACTTTTTCTTCATGCTGATCACTTTACACTTCATTTTTTGAATTTTTCTAGCATCTTATTGCTCTTTGCAGATGATTGTTTTGTATGACTAGTAATATACATGGCTGACTAGTAATAAACATGTTGCAGTATTTGCTGCTGTTTGGCCATCTGGCAAAATATAGATTGGCACAGGATAGAAGTTTTGCCTGAATGTCATTGTGAGCATGTCATTTCATCTATTAGTGATTCTTCCTTAAATTAGATAATGAATTATCAGCTAATTATCGCTTTCTTTTTTCTAATGTCTCCAATTTCCACATGCCTCTTGTTGCCATGGTTTTATAGCCAAGAAGTGCCATAATGTTTTTACTGTTTCTTTCAGTAAAATTATCATTAATGCTTGTGCTTTAGTTGGTTTGAAGCAGATAATAAGCTCCACTTTTCTGGATCAGATTTTGTTAGTTGTATGTGGTCTATTGCTGTGATATCTCTCTCTCTCTCTGCGTGTGTGTGGTGTGTGTGCCTCTGTTGCTTGGGATTGCACAGCTGCAGCTTATTGGTTAACTGTCTACAGACGAGCTTTCAGATCAAAAGATGGATGCGGAGATGATGGAGGAAGGTTTTCGTGGAACCCTTTTGACATCAAATGTCTCGGAACTGGTGCAGTCAAATCGTGCTTGAACTTATAATGAAGATATGAGACAAGTCTCAATTGTTTGTTGTGCATATAAGGGGGAAAATTTTGTGGAGCTTCAACTAGTCATTCATAGGTATGATCCGTATCTCTAATTCATTTTATTGGCTGAAATGACATTCATTTTGCTTACTCGTGTATTCAACAGTTTTACTTGAGCTCCCCCCCTTCCTCCCTCTTTTTTTCCTCGTGTTTTCTGATCTTCCCATGTTCTCCCCTCTTTCTCTAGCTTCTCCTCCTCGTCTTGACGTTGCATGAATTTGTCATGGTGGGAAATACTTACCACTGGAGATCACAGATGAACGGTTAAGATGCATCAGCACCTCTGTTATTATCCTTTCTGCGGTTTTTGTATCTGCATTCTTATTTCTAGATTGCATAGGGTTGTCCATAGAATATTGATACCCTCTAGGAGTGATCTTCTAGCAAAGCTACAGGCGTTATCCTTTACCAAGGCTCAAGAGTTGTCCCTTAGCAAGATGATTTTGAATTTCTATCTTTTAAATAATACTCCCTCCATTTCAAAAATAATGTCATATTTGACTTGCATTTGACTTTTCAACATAGTGTACTCCAAAAGTTGTCTCTTAGCAAGATGTTTTTGAATTTCTATCTTTTAAATAATACTCTTTCAGTTCCAAAAATATTGCCACATTTGACTTTTTGACTTAATGTACACTATGTTAAAAAGTCAAATGTAACAATATTTTTGGGACAAAAGGAGGAGTTGTTATTTGAAGTTATAATCTGATATACACTATGTTGAACATTTAAATGTGATAATATTTTTGAGATAGAGGGAGTAGTTGTAATCTGAAGCCTATTTAAGAAGCCTAACGTGAATAAAACGCTTAAGATGTACTTTTGTCAAATTTCTTTCCTTTTCTTGAGAGAAAGGGACAAAGAAGGACAAACCTGCAAGGCAGATTTAGTTAAACTATAACCATGGGTTTGAGCAAGGCTCGAAACTAGGTCCTAATCTAAGGTCCATAAAAAGAAGAGAGGGTAGTAAATGACAAATCTGCAAGGCAGATATAGTTCATCTATCACCATAGGTTTGAGCAAGGCTCGACTGACGGTGAGTGGGAGGAAAGGTCACTTAACCCATGACTAGGTCGTAGTCTCAGTTCCATACAGAAAACCTTTTGTGACTATAGTAGTATTTTTTTTTTGAAAAAGTAAACGACTCTGCTGAAAATGGAAGTCAGTTAACAACGTTCTCAGGCACTTAATTGCAAAGTTCGAGTAAATTGGAATACAAATTTGTTCTGAGTTTCTCAGCAAATAAAGGAAGCTTAATGAACAATCAACTTTCAATATATTCAAACACATCTTGTTAAAGTATCAGCTGGTGAAAAAACTTGTATGGACTACGAAAGATACGTCACCCTTCCTCCAATTTCCTTCTCAGATGCACTGATTAATCTGCTACATGCAAAATAGGCCTGATACAGGACTTCTGTCCTGCCCAATAAAATGGAAAACTCTGTTCAAATGCGTTCATGATGGTGGATTCTTTTTCATTTTGGATTTATATACATAGTACTTGATATATGCATGAGAAATGTTGCTTCACTTCGAACTTTGCCAACCGATTCTTATAGAAATTATCAACCTTAATATGAATTAGGTTTGAACATAACCAACAGCAATGATCAGAGAACTGAAAGTAGAGAAGTAATTTTATTGAATCAAAATAATTACACTGCAATAGCTTGCAATGGTTTCTCCTAAGATAAATATATATATACTACACTTTACAACGGTACACTAACGGCTAGAAAACTGAGGAGAGAGATTTTCCTCAACAATATTATTCTATTCTAATCTCCTAGAATTCCTACACTCCCCCTCAAGCTTGGTGTATATGTTTATACAACCAAGTTTGATAATAAGAGATAAAAATATTTGTATAGACACTGGCTTTGTAAAGATATCCGCAATTTGTTCAATAGAAGCAATGTGTTCTAGTTCAATTATTTTTTCTTCAATTTTTTCCCGGATAAATGTCGATCTATCTCGACATGTTTTGACTTGTTATACTGCGTGAGGGTCTCTGCCATACTTGTTGTGGATATGTTGTCACAATACACTTTTATCGGTAGCAAAACTTCCATCCGCAGTTCTTCTAATACTCGTTTCAACCACAATCCCTCACATATGCCTAATGCAAGCGCCTTTAATTCTGCCTCTGCACTACTACGTGATACCACCAATATTCTCCTATCTGACTGTTTTCTGAATGATAGTCCTTGCCCCGGAGAACTCTTCAAGTACCTAAGAATTCTCAAAACAGCCTTAAGATGCTCATTAGTAGGATCATGCATGAATTTAGAAACATAGCTAACAACATAACATATATCAGGACAAGTATGTGATAAACAAATTAATTTACCAACTAACCGCTGGTACTGTAGTCTATCCGTGGGAGTCACATCCCACACTTCCTTCGGTTTATGTCCAGTTTCCATAGGTGTAAGTGCGGGTTTACACCCTAACATTCCCGCTTCTGCTAATAGATCTAGTACATACTTTCGTCGAGAGATAAACATTTCGTTTCTAGTCCTTGAAACCTCCATCCCTAGGAAGTAACGGAGAGTACCTAGGTCCTTTACTTCAAATTCTTTAGACATTTGTTCCTTTATTAACTTAATTCCTACATCATTATTTCCTGTTAGTATATCCACATATACAATGAGTATGATAATACTAGTATCATTAGATAATCGAACAAACATGGTATGATCAACATGAGACTGTTTAAATCCATACTTTAGAACTATCGTAGTAAACCTTTTAAACCAAGCCCGTGGCGATTGTTTTAATCCATACATGGATTTTCTTAATTTACACACCATGCCTGTGTTAGTGCTGTTTTGAAACTCGGGAGGTATATCCATGTATACCTCTTGTAAATCACCATTTAGAAATGCGTTTTTAACATCTAGTTCCCATAGGCACCAATCCAAATTTACTGGTAGAGAAAAAATAATCCTCACAGTATTCAATTTTGCAACAGGTGCAAACGTCTCTTCATAATCAATACCATACATTTGAGTAAACCCTTTAGCAACTAATCTCGCTTTATACCTATTAACTAATCCATTTGTATTATATTTTATCGAACATACCCATTTACACCCAACCGTTTTTATTCCAGGTTTTAACTTAACTAAGTCCCAAGTCTTATTTTTTATCAATGCACTCATTTCTTCTCTCACGGCTTCTTTCTAAACCGGATTGTCTAAGACTTCCCCAATGTTGGTTGGGACCTGTTGGTGGTCTAAGGAACTTGTAAAGGCCCTTAATGTTAGGTTTAACCTGTCATATGCTAGAAAGTTATACAGTGGGTGTTTTGTGCACTCTCTTACCCTTTCCTAAGAGCTATAGGTAAGCCCATTTGGCTATCTCGTCCACGGTCTCCCTCGGTTCTGTTCATCTGCTCAATTTCAGGACCAGTTTTACTACGTCTAGTATACACTTGGGTGATGGGTTGCACCTCTCTTCTTTCCACAGTTCTGTCCTCAGGTTCAGCTCTTGAATTTTTGATGGTTTCTAACACCTGGTTAGCACTGTTTGAAGTTGGAATAGGACACTCCTTTTCAAAACTATTATAC
Organism: Eustoma russellianum; assembly: GCA_036186865.1. Classification (NCBI taxonomy): domain Eukaryota; kingdom Viridiplantae; phylum Streptophyta; class Magnoliopsida; order Gentianales; family Gentianaceae; genus Eustoma; species Eustoma russellianum. Next base: position 31,029,888 of record AP025052.1, read on the forward strand.
CCGTGAGATACAACATCAAGGATACTCCAATATTGATCAACATTAGTTCCTGTTTTCTGAACTGTTAGATCCGAAGAGTAAAGCATTATTTTCATCAAAGAACATATCAAGAGATACAAACATGTTCTTAGTTGAAAGAAAATAACATTTATATCCTTTTTGTGTGCTGGAGTATCCTAGAAATATACATCTGTGTGTGTGTTTATCTAATTTAGTGCGCATATTGAGGGTGAATATATATATACGCAACACAACTGAATACCTGATAGGCAAAATTGTCATTAATTTTGTACTTTGATATTGTTTCAACCATTGTTCCCATGGAGACTTAAAGGATAATACACGAGATGCATTCTATTAATGAGATAGGTAGCAGTGAATATAGCTTCTCCCCAATAAAATTTAGGTACATGCACTGAGAACATAATAGTTCTAGCTACTTCTAGTAAATGTCTGTTTTTCCTCTCTGCGATTCCATTTTGTTGGGGGTGTATATACACATGAAGTCTGATGGCGTATACCTAGACTAGCTAAGTGATCCTGTACTCCTGTATCAAGATATTCAGTTCCATTATCACTTCTAAGTACTTTGACTGTAGCATCCAATTGTGTTTTAATCAAGGTGAGAAATGTCCGGATAATATGCCCTACTTTCACTTTACTCTTCATTAAAGAGGGAATCTCACTTAATAGCCTATCGTTTGTCACATTACTCAGTTAGCAGTTAAACGTTGATGAAACTCACTTAACACTCAGTGTTTGTCGATAATGGCTCACTTACAGCCGATCACCAGAAGATGACTTACTACAGCAGGCAATTGCTGACGTGGCGCTGACGTGGCGAGTTTTGGACATTTATTGATTTTTTTAAAAGAAAATTAATTCTCTTTTTTTTTAAATTTCATTTCTAAAAAAATGTTATTATTATTTTAAATTAGTAAAAAGACAATATTACCCTCCAATTCATCTTCTTCATCCCTATTCTCGTCTTCCTCCCATGCCACCCCTCTCTGCCATTCACCACCAATATCACCTCCTCCATTTCTCCTCCACAAGCCACTACCTCCAACCTTGTTCTTCCAAGCTCAAGATTTCGACATGTCACTGAAATCATTCTTTGCTATAATTACAGACCAAAAATCACCAAGATTCTTGATGAAAAAACAAGAACCCACTTGAGAAAGTTCGCTCAGCTTCTCAAGTATCCAATCCCATGTAAGTCAATCATTTGTAACCGTATCTGCTTTTTTCTTCTCTTTCTACTTGTAGAGAATCAAATCTCCCTCTTCTTCTTTCCAAAATGGATAGAGAGAACCTGGCTCACAGGCTAAAGCAACAAATTACACAAAACCATGCACTTCAAGGATAAGTGCTTGACCCTGCTCTATAAAATTTGTATTGTCAAGTTTAGAGGAAGCATCCTTGTCCAGAAACCACACCAATTTCCCGTTAGTTGGCTGGACCATCTTTGCAGGCAACGGTTCACAGTCGCGTTCAACCTCATCAATCACCAAATGTGCAGTCTCTGCTTTACTGCTACCAGTGTCTACCACTGCCACATTGGAGGCTGAGATGATAACAAGCAATGTAAAGGTGATCCTCTCAGGAGGATTTCAATTTTCAGATGAAAAGTAAAAAGGTAACTGAAGGAAATGAAGGCAACACCAATGGACCTGTACGCAGATCTGGAAGAGCACATCACTGCCATGGAAGTCGACGACTCCGACGGTGTTGACTTCTTCGGTAACTGAAGCCCCAATTTTCACACGAAAAGTAGAAAGATAACTGAAGGATTACTTGAAATTTCTGGATTACTTGAAATTTCAGACGAAAAGTAGAAAGCCCCAATTTTCAGACGAAAAGTAGAAGCAGACGGTGCTTGAAATTTCTGGATTACTGTTTATCATATTAATCAAATGATGTGGCGTCTTGTTGGTTGGATTTCTAAAGGAAAAAAAATTAATTTTCAATTTTATTTATTTTTTATATAAAGGAGGTCGCCACATGGCGACTCCTGATTGGTCAGCGCAGTCAACAGTTATTTTGGCCAAGTCAACGGTCACCAACAGGTTCTATGGCTGTAAGTGAGCCATTATCGACAAAGACTGGGTGTTACGTGAATTTCATCAACGTTTAAATGCTAACTGAGTAATGTGCCAAATGTTAGGCTAATAAGTGAGATTCCCTCCTTCATTAAATATACCCATGTAAATCTAGTGTGATCATCAACAAATGTTATAAACCACCTAGCTCCATTTATACTTGCTATCCTAGATGGCTCCCAAATGTCTGAATGTATTAAATTAAACGGACTACTTGGTTCATATACCTTTGGTAAGTAACTAGCTTTAGTTTGTTTAGCCAATATACATGTATCACATTTTAAGTCACTGAGACATGCTAGAAAACAATTGTGGCATTACTTTCCTTAAATACAAGAAGTTTGGGTGCCTCAATCTCTTATGCCATAACAACAGATGTTCAAGTTTCTCGGTTCTTACACCCATACATGACATAGATTTCAAATTATTAGAAGAAGTTATTCCCTGTCTTGAGAACTCATGACCATCAGGCTGTTTATCTTCTTCCCTATTACAAAATAATGTTCTTTGTTCTGAGAACACTTCAAAATACGACTGTTTTTCTTCTCCTCGAAGAATGTACAAGCCATTCAACTGTCTATCATTGCCAATCATCTTCTACAAATGTTTCTCCTGAAAGAGACATTCAGAAGATGAGAACAACGTCCAACAGTTATTATCACACGTTATTTTACTAATAGAAATCATGTTAAAGCTCAGGGCAAGTATATATAACACATTTAGTAGTATTAACTTCTTGGTCAGTTGAATTGTTCCCTCTCCTATTACCTTCAGGATGATCCCATTAGCTATTGTTACTTTCTTTGGACTAGTGTAAGTGTGGAATTTGTGAAGGAGATTTAAGTTATTAGTCATATGGTCTGACGCCCCTGAATCAATAATCCAAGGGCAACCAGGACCATTTGACATTTTACCTGTTACCAACGCCATAGTGGCCTGAATGGGAACATTTGATCCTGGATTGTTGACTAGGTGGATTTCCAGCAAGTTGTTGTTGGGTCAGGAGTTGAACTAGAGCTTCTACTTGTTGAGACAGCCTCAAATCAGAGTCTCTAGTCACAGTATTCGCCGTATGAGACCTTGAATTTCCCCATGATGGGGAAAACCTAGCATGGGTATTACCATTTTGTTGCTGAAATTACTTAAGTCTCTGGAGTTTGTAGCAGTCATCAATAGAGTGTCCAGGCTTCTTGCAGTATTTACAAGTCTGGGTTTGTCGATATGGTGGACGAGAGGCATAGTTTCTTTGATTCCGTTTTACTACCAAGCTATTGCCCTCTGAGTTGGCTCCATGCGTACCCTGCTGAACTAGTGTGCATGCAGGCGTTGTACTGTGAGAATTTGAAATTAAGGCAGATCCTTCGTGAGATATATGCGTTGGGTTTCCCATCATCACCTTAAGACGACTCTCCTCCTGTCTAACCTCTGAGAATGCAGCATTAAGATTGGGAAGAGGTTTCATTCCCAGTACTCTACTTCTTACAGCATCTAGGTTCTTATTTAATCCATGCTGAAACCGAAATACTCGTTTTTTCTCAATATAATGCCTGAATGATGAGTCATCCGTTGGAGTAGTCCAATTGCGAGTCTCAAAAAATCCAGCTGTTGCCATAACATGGTGAGATGGGAGTAGTGGTCACTAACTATCTGGTCTCCTTGATGTACCTCATGGAGTTGAAGCTCCAATTCATAGATTTCTGAGACATTGTCTCTCTTGGAGTATAGCTCCCTCGCAGCTTTCCAGATAGCTGCTGCAGTAGGATAGAGAATGAAGTTGTTTCCAATATCAGGTGGCATAGATCCAATTAACCAAGACATTATCATGGAGTTCTCAGATCTCCATTGTCTGAAACCACTCTCGGTGGGTGCAAGACTAGGAAGATTACCATAGAGGTAATCATCCTTTCCTCTCCCAATAATGAACATTTCTGCCGCCTTGCTCCAAGATAAGTAGTTATGATAAGTCAATTTATGATTAGTTATCAAGATGGGGTTTCCATCCATGAAATTTGGCAACTGTACGGTTCCAGTTGCATGTCCCTCAACCACAGTTGGTGGTTCAGTTGAGTAAGATCTAGCTGAAGATTCTAATGTTTCTGACATTTCTTAGAGATTGAGATTGTTGAATCTAGGGAAGAAGTTGCGAGAAGCATGAAGAAAAAGAATGAAACCAGATAAGAGATAGAGGTAAGTGAGAGAGAGAAATAGTTGTGAATATTACTTCAGATTTGAAAAAATGAAAAAAAAACCAGTTGGAGTACGTTTGGAATAGACTTGAGAGACAAAAGTTTTCCTTGATAAATGTGAAGCTTCTTGAGGAAGCTGGGATTTCAATTATCGAGTTAAAATATTATGAAACCAAAAATATTATGACTCTCGAGGACACCTTGCTAAAAGTAAAAAAACATTTCAGCCTGTAGTGGGCCAGGTGTCGTTTATGACGAGAGCCAGCGAAAAATAATATGGGACATCTGTCCGTTTTTCGTTTTGTATACTTTCTTACATGAACAATAGCCTTTGCCTTTCCAAAATGTCTTTCTCTTCCACAGTGAATTTACTTCTTCTCTTTCGTTCTTCTCTGCTGCAAAGGAAAACAACTTTCCTGCACTTCTTACGCAACGTGTGTATGATCTCTGATATAATTCTCTTATACCAACCTTGTATCCAGATAAGGTCCTTGCCTACAATAGAATTCAGAAAGGAACAATTTCTTCCAGGAACAACAAACACAGATGCGCAGGATTGAAGACCAGAACTCGAGAGTATTTGTAGTTGATCTCAACTTTGAGCACTTGGCTGTGATACCATATAGAAATTATCAACCTTAATATGAATTAGGTTTGAACATAACCAACAGCAATGATCAGAGAACTGAAAGTAGAGAAGTAATTTTATTGAATCAAATTAATTACATTGAAATAGCTTGCAATGGTTTCTCCTAAGACAAATATATGTATACTACACTTTGCAACGGTTACACTAACGGCTAGAAAACTGAGGAGAGAGATTTTCCTCAACAATATTATTCTATTCTAATCTCCTAAAATTCCTACAATTCTCATAATTATTTCCTTCAATACTTACCAAACTCTTTACTTGTCATCCCATTAAGATTTTCACCTAATTCATTTATATCAATTGGCACTGATTTTCCTAATGTGCTTCACAATTTTGCTTTGGGAGAAATACAAAAAGTTTCTACAATGTGCTTCAGTGCCCGAGCTTTGCCACCAGTATTTCTCTTGCGGAACAATCTATCTTTGTAAAAATTACCATGACAATCCACCATGATGAGAAATAGTTTACATTGAAATATGAGTACTTTGCATACTATCGTGAACCCAGAAATCTGCAGACTTTGCCATTTGGCAGCTTCTTCATGCTAGATAAGAAGTCTTCCTTATCCATCCAGAAGACAACGACCTTGTAATTCCAAGTTGTATATAGCAAATGTCCTTCATGTCCTTTACCTTTTCATTGTCGAATTTGATCTCCATTCTGTAGAAATACGTGTGGAAATACACGTTAGAATGACACTGTACATACGGTTATAAATGTGTATACACTGTACATACATATGCATACGTAGAATAGGGTAGAAATACACTAAAGAAGGTTGGTAGTGTGTTGTATAGTGAATAGGACAATTCTGTCATTCCAGAATACAGCCGTTGGACAACAACTATGGCCGTTAGGGCTTCTGAGGTGATCTCCTATAAAAGAAGCATTCCTTGTGCATAATATGTAGAATTTTTCTTGATGAACCAATACAAGAAAGCCTTAGATTCTACATGGTATCAGAGCTTCTTTGAATCCATCATCTTCTGATCAGTAAACATCGTCACCAATGGCATCAGTAAATGAGCCTACTGAGACAAAAGCAACCTCTAGCCTGGACACAACAGGTATGGGGACAAATATTCATTCCACCTCCTTTGAAGGTGCACCAGTGATGATCAAAAGGCATAAACCCATTGGGAACAATTATTTATTCTGGAGTAGAGCAGTAGAACTATTCATTACCGATAGAGGTAAGGAGGAATACCTCTATGGGATCATGCCCATACCACTGCCTACAGACCCTAAATATAGGGTTTGAAAAGCAGAAAATTCCACGATTATGTCATAGTTAACAAGGTCAATGACCCATGAACTGAGTGATAACTTTATCCTTTACTCTACTGCCTCTGAAATCTGAAAGGCTGCTAGATAAATGTACTCTAAAAATGTAGAAATTCTAGAATATTAGAATAAAATAATATTATTGAGGAAAACCTCTCTCGTCACATACTAACCGTTAGTTACCGTTGTAAAGGGATAGTGTATATATGTTTGTCTTGAGTGTAACCGATGTAATCTTATGAAGAGAAAATATATGATTCAAAGTTTTATTCTCTCATTCTTCTGTGTTATTCTATTTCTTGAGTTCAATTCATATTCAGGTTGATAATTTCTATATGGTATCAGAGTTTTGATGCTCAAGATTAACAACTTATACTCCTGAAATCTGTTCTTCAATCTCTTGCAAATCCGTGTTTATTGTCTCTAAAGGGAACTGTTTTTTCCTGGGTTCTGGTGTATGCATGAGACTTATCTGCATACATGTCTTGTTAAAGGAAAAAATTAAAGCTTCTACGCAAGTTGTGTAAATCTTAGGAACTGCAGGAAATTTTTCTGTTGCAGTAAAGAAGAACGAAGTAGGAGAAGAAGATAGACTGTGGAGAAGAAAGAAGTTTGTACAAAGAAGGCTGTACAAAGAAAGCTCCTATTTTTAATTCAGGATACATGTACAAACGAATCGGACAGCTGTCCGATGTTTTGTTTGCTGGCTTCCAGCATGTGCGACACATGTCCCATTACAAGCTGGTTTTTTTTTCTATTTCACAAAGCTTTCTTGAGAAGATTCATTTCTTCCTCGATTTCATAATATTTTATTTCGTTATTTGAAATCCCCAACTTCTTTGAGAAGCTTTGCATATACCAAGGAAAAAATTATCCTTTCCAACCATACTCTCACAGAAGTCACTTCATTTCGTGAAACACTTGAATCAATTCTCTCCCCTCTCTCTCACTTATCTTTACCTCTACACATTGTTTTTGCTCTTTTTCTTCTTGCTTCTGCAACACTTTCCTCAGATCATTCATTGTAAACTCTAGGAATGTCTGAAACACTTGAATCTTCAGCTAGATCTCACTCGACAGAATAACCAACTGTGGTTGAAGGACATGCAACTGGAACTGTACAGTTGCCCAATTCCATGGATGGAAACCCCATCTTAATAACCAACCACAAACTAACTGGTCATAACTACTTGGAGCAAGGCGGTGGAAATGTTCATTATTGGGAGAGAAAAAGATGATTACCTCTATGGTAATCTTCCAAGCCCGGCACCCACTGAAAGTGGCTTCAGACAATGGAGACCGAGAATTCCATGATCATGTCATGATTAATCGAATCTATGTCACCTGATATTGGGAACAACTTCATTCTGTACCCCACTACTGCAGCTATTTGGAAGGCTGCAAGGAAACTCTACTCTAAGAGAGACAATGCCTCAGAGATCTACGAGCTAAAGCTTCAACTCCATGAGGTACATCAGGGGGATCAGACAGTAAGTGACTACTACTCCCATCTCACTTGTTTATGGCAATAGCTGGATGTATTTGGGACTCATAATCGGACAACTCCAGCTGATGACTCATCATTTAAGCATTATATTGGAAACAAACGAGTATTTCGATTTCTGTATAGATTGAATAAGAACTTGAATGCTGTCAGGAGTAGGGTACTAGGTATAAAACCTCTCCCCAACCTCAATGCTGCTTTCTCAGAGGTAAGGCAAGAAGAGAGTCGTCTTAAGGTGATGATGGAAAACCCAACACACATATATCATGAAGGATCTGCACTAATTACCAATTCTCACAGTACAACTCAACCATGCACACCAGTTTAGCATGGTACACAGGGGGCCAGCTCAGAAGGTAACAATTTGGTAGTCAGACGGAGCAGGGACACTATGGCCTTGCAATCCATATAAACCAACCCAAATTTGTAAATACTGCAAGAAACCAGGACACTGTTGAGGACTGCTACAAACTTCAGAGACTCGAGCAATTTCATCAACAAAATGTCAATACCTATGCTAGGTTCTACCCATCACGCGGAAATACAAGGCCTCATACGTCAAACACTGTGGCTAAGGACTCTGAGCTAAGGCTGATTGAATCCTTCCTCTGGTGATGTGTCATTATGAGGTGAACTAGGATGGTTCTCTTGATACTCAATTGTAGGTGACTGACTGTTAGTTGGTTGTTGAGTTTCAATATTACACACTTCGAGTATATTTCACATACTTTCTGGTGTTTTGTGATGTTGATAATTAGTATAGAATGAGAGCATTTCATTAAAGTGTACATCTAACGTAGTATAGAATGGATAACTATCTATCAGTGTTCGCCTTGGTGTTTTAAACTTGAGAACTCTGGATGGCATGCGATTTATAAGATAAGTGGCAATTAGTACTGCTTCACCTCAATATTGTTTAGGTACATTCATTGTGTTCATAATGGCCCTAGCAACTTTCAATAGATATCTGTTTTTCCTTTCAGGTACCCCATTTTGTTGACACAGGAGGTCTGGTGATGTATTCCTTCTTCTCCATATAGGCTTTCAATGTTTTGTCTAAGTACTCAGAGGCGTTATCAGACCTCAGGGTCTTAATTTTAGTTCCAAATTGATTTTTTATAAGATTGTGAAATGTTCTGAAAATAGTTCCCACTTCAGACTTATGTTTTATAAGGTATATCCACGTCACATGTGTGTGATCGTCCACAAAGGTGATGAACCACCGTGTTCCACTAATATTGGCTATTTGTGATGGACCCCAAATATCAGTGTGCACGAGGTTAAATGGTTGTCTCTTGGTGATGTTTGTTTGAGTATTTGTGCTGGATGTGTTCTGTTATTTGGCACGTTTCACAAGTCAATAAGTTAGTATCTACACTGATGCCGGAAATAATTTCTTTAGATAAATAAAACTCGGATGTCCAAGCCTCTTGTGCCAGAGCATAATCTGGTTAGAGGCAATACATTTATTTCTACTTGAGGCAGTACACTTTATTCTTCTTGCGGCTTTGTAGCCCTTTATTCTAGTCACACTACTGTGTGCATATGAAATGGCTGTTTGTTTTTGTGAGTCTGGGTTGAGCAGGAATAGTCCCTTGACATGCTTAGCATTGCCAATCTTCATTCTCGAATAAACATCTTGAAAATAGCCTACATTTGGTGAGAACTCAATAATACATCATAAGTCTCTTATTAAATTTCCTACAGAGAGGAGAATAAATTTTAAATCTGGGACATATAGGACATTTAGTAAAGTCAGGTTGGAATTCAGTTTTGCTGATCTTTTTCCATGATTTTCCTAGTCGTTCCGTCCGCTAGTTGGATAAATTTAGGTGAAGAAACCTTAATGTAATCAATTATGTTCTTACCTTCATTTGTCATATGATCAGAAGCACTTGAGTCCATAATCCATGGTTGATTCTGATCACTCAAGCTGCCAATATTGGCCATAGATGATAGATGCTTGGATAGGTTCATGAGTTTCTCCCCCTTTTTGATTTAGGAGATTCAACAGTGCCTCAATTTGATCCTTAGTAGGGAGATTTATTCCTTTAGAACTTTCAGGGATAACCATATTGCTCTGACTATTATGAAATTCACCAGTTTTAGATGCCCGCCAGTTGGGGTTGTTCCCAGGGTTAGGGCTTTTCCAGCTTGCCTTGGACTGCCTACCATCTGTAGGTTTTCCCTTCAGTTTCCAGCATTCAAAGACAGTGTGTCCAGATTTCTTGCAATAGTTGCAATAAGGTCTGGAACTGTTTGGAGTATTGTTTTGAAGTTTAGCTCGCTTGACTGCAAGGCCGGATTGTCACCTAATGATGATGAGAGAGGGTTAATCATCAATTTTCTACGGCTTTCTTCATGCCTTACTTCTGAGAATGCCGTCTTTAGACTAGGCAGTGGCTTGATGCCAAGTATTCTGCCCTAACTCCATCCAACTATGCGTTCAGGCCAATGAGAAATCTGAAACTCGTTTTGTCTCATTGATTTCTTTATACCGCTGGGCATCAGTGGCACAACTCCAGGTGTACACTTCAAAGGCATCAAGTTGTTGCCATGCCCTGGTCAGTTGGGTGAAATATTTTGTGACAGTCATGTCACCTTGTCTTAGATCTTGAAGCTGAGCTTCTATACCATACAGTTCAGATGTGTTATCCTTTTTCGGATACATCTCTTTAGCAGCTGCCCATATTTCATCAGCTGTTGAGTATAGAAGGAAATCTCCACTAATATCCGAATTCATAAATACAACAAGCCATGACATTATCATGCTGTTGTCAGCCTTCCAACTCTTATACTTCGGATTATCTGTTGCAGGGACTTTCAGTGTCCCAAATAGATATTCTTCTTTTCCTTTCCTGGTGACAAACATTTCCATTGCCTTTGACCAGGATAGACAATTATTACCATTGAGTTTATGGCTGGATATGACCATTGAAATACCGTCATATGTGGTGTTGTGAGACCCTGCCCCAGTTTCATTTCCTGGGGTGGAAGAGTGTTCTCAGACATTGGAGATGGCAGAGTTTTCCGCGGTCATTCTTGTTTTTCAGGAAGTATTAATGTAGTATTATGGCTCTGATACCATGAAGAGATAAGAGACAATCAGTTTTGTATTGATTGTCTTTAGGAAAGTGCTTATGACCGAAATACAATGCTACTCTATTTATAGATTGATGAGGAATCAATCTAATCTTTATATTTTTGGTAAATAATTGATGAGATGCATAATATCTCCTAACTATGGAAAACCAATATACTATTATTACTAATATGCCTATTTTCGATGATACATATATTCTTACCCTATTAATTGACTGTAATAGCTTTCCTATATTTCCATCACACTAATATCCGGTACATTAATATCTTGATATTCCTACAAAATCCAACATAATCTGTGTAGCCTTCCTCATTAAGTATCTACCCTTTCAATATATTTTTTTTCATTCCTACACGCATAAAAATGCAACATAATTTGTGTGGTCTTTCTCACCAACCATCTATTTTTTCATTCCTACACTCATAAAGGGTCTTATAACTTGTTTATTGGATATATGGTTCGATAGCTTTTACTGTTGTTGGAATTTACTGGGTATGTTTTTTTTTGTTGTTTTGTTGTTGCTTGTTATCTTGGCTTCCAGTTTCTGCTGTTTAGTCTCACTGGTTTTTTCAGTTCTCGACCAGCCAAGGAATGTGTAACTACAATTTTGTTAAGTCCTACTATCAGACATATTTCTTTTCCTTTTTTGGTCTTTGCCTTGAAATTATAGTGCAGTGAAACGTCTGGCTCTAAATTTTTTTTTTTCAAGTAAAAGTCTGGCTCTAGTTAAATTTAATCTGATTGACATATTACATGATTTGGGCGCTAGTTTCCGTAGATAGATTGATTTTGCTAATTTTTTACTTACTAGGAGGTGATGTCAATATATTAATGTTGGTAGCTATAGTCTGCTTCTGCAATCTGTTTCACTTATTTAGTTCCAAAGTTTCAGACTGTTGCCTTGTGCACTAATTATGCAGGTGTGCAGTATAGATATTAGAGGGGATAAAATCGGTTTATCCAGGTATACCTGTGGTTGCTCGTGATGTTCATTTTGAAGAGTTGTGATGGATGTCATTTTCTCTCTTTCCTGTATCTCTCAATGTTCCATATGTGTATCATTCATGCCCGTTGGGTCACATAGTTGCCTTCTCCCCACACTGTCTCAGGCTGGCATCCTATGATAGAAGAGTTATGTATATTAAGACTCGAAACTTAGTGTAGCTGGTTTTAAATGTGCCAATCTTATCTGATGATTGAATTTTGATGTGTTCCTAGTTGTTAACTTTGTGTTTCTCATGTGGCTTTTCATTGTTGGAGGTCAGAGTTTTTCCATATATTATTTTTCATTGTTGGAGGTCAGAGTTTTTCCATATATTATTTTTGTGGGTGGCGGCACATAGAGCTCTAATACTGAATATTGAAAATAACGCTGGAACATTTTCTGTTGCAAAATATGATCCATTAAGATCTTCACGAGTGGAATGGATGGTTTTCTAGCGGTACCTTTGAGCTGGTGTCTGTATGGATGCTAGATATGGCTAAGTGATTTACATGCTTATTCCACTCAATTCAGATCTGAGGAGGCTAAAGATGAGGCAAAATATGAGGCCCCTAATCGCGCGTCGCCACGTGTACAAAAGCAGTTTTTTAAAGAAGGGGTGCTGCATTTTTTAAAAAAGAAAACTGCTTTTGTACACGTGATAACGCGTGATTGAAGACTTCATATTTTGTCTCACATTTAACCTCCTCAGGCGTACATCCGACCTCCACATACTCCGTCTTAAACGGGAGCCTCTAAGGCAGTAGGGTAATTTTATTGTTCTTGTTCTCAATTCTATCTCTGTTTATTCTCAAGTTGTTTTGGAAGTTTCCATTTTCGTATCTTCATATCAACGATGAAATGGTTCCTGCCCCCATGGGCATAGTCCAGTGGTAAGTGGCAAAGGTGATTGGGGCTAGAACCCCGACGTCCCGAGTTCGAGTCCGTGTGGAGACAATCCTTGTTGAAATATTACAAGGGTTGCCTCTGGGCTGGCTGAGTCTCGAGTGTTCTCTCCCTTTGTAGGGCTGCCGGTGGAGCACATCCCTCGATTTACATCCCACCTGGATAAGGGGCCTCTGGTACAGGTGGGGGAGAACCCACTCCCTCATCAAAGATGAAATGGTTCCTAAATAATTGCTGTGACAGATCCGAGTTTATCTAAATGGAGGTTTAGGTTGGTGTTAACGGTGTGTTGGCCCGATTTCTGAGGATGTCCTTTCTGATGGTTACTTTGGTCAGAAAACGAGGAATTTGTTGAAGGATTTGTAAATAAAATTGCAATGCTGTTTAGATCTGTTCATAGCCAAGACATGGGGCACTCTTGGTGGTAATTCTAAGGTATCGTAGCCAAAGGATAGGAGAGATTTGTGTCTAAATTTAGATTTACGATTGTCTTCTCTGATATATATGATATACAAAGAAATTGGAATTTATTGATTGTGTCAAGAGTATGATATATGAAAAAATTGATATTGAAATATTTCATGTGATTGGAAATATTGATTTCGTACTAAAGTAATAAGAGTATGTGTCTATATTTATAGAGTAACAGAGAGAACGATTCGTATACAACAATACAAGCATCCTAGGTATCTTTACGCAAAAGGCCTTTAGCTGGTTGGTTAAATAGCATTTTTCTATAATTGAATTTGAGTTCAAGTCTCTCAACTTCACTGAAAAAAAATAGGGAAAAAGACTAAACTTGGAAAATAAAGGTAATGCATAGAGTTGTATTCATGGAAGTATTCAAGTTTAACCGAAGCTCAGACCTACTTATTCTTTACAGTAAACAAATTTTCCCATCACATAGATCTCTTCCAATGGATCATTTCAAAAATGCACCGAGGTCGAGAGTCACATTTATCACTGCGTGATAGTGCAATGTATTTTCTAAGAGAGGCCGTCATATTTTCAGTCGGCACATGACGGGTTTGGATATGAAGATAGAAACGAGTAGTGTATGGATCTGTTAGACTTTGCGGTGGCCCACGACCTAGATATTATAAATTTGTTTTTAAAAAAAAGGAATCACATTTGATCACTTTTGGCAGCGGAGGACGTATCACGCAGATCTACTATTTTCTGATGAGACGTGAAGATCGGCAGTTGTGGAGGGACTACAAGGTTATACCAAGGGAGACAGCAGTGACACAATACCGTCTACTAGTAGTAGTTATAGCTTTGAGCCAAAAGCTGAGCACGAGAGTTAGAAAATTACCACCCAACGATCGATGGGGAAGTTTGAAGGACGAAAAAATCAACATATTTAGAGGTAAGATCATCTCGGCGACATCAGATCCACTAGTTGAGGACATAAACCAGATGTGGGAGGATATGGCAACTACCATTACTCACGCATCGAAGGAAACTCTTGGGGTAACAACAGGAAAGACAACCATACATAAAGAGTTGTGGTGGTGGAACGAGGATGTGCAACGAAAAATAAGGAATAAGCAAAATAGTTTTAGAGAGGTGTTAAGCTGCACAGACTGGGAAGAAAAAGTGAGAGTGATGGAGAACTACAAATTCGTCAGGAAGGAGACGAAGAAGACAGTGACGGAGGCAAAGAACGCAGCCTATAAAAAGATGTACGAAAGATTAGAAACAAAAGACGTATAGCTTGATATGTTCAAGATTGCCAAAGCTAGAGATCGAAAAAGGCAAGACCTAGAAGTCGTGAAGTTTATAAAGTGAGAAGATGGACATGTTTTAGTCAAAGAACAAGACATCAAGGGGCAATGACAAACATACTTTCACAACCTTTTCAACATAGGTAGGGTCAACCACGAAAAAAGAGAAAGCATCAGTACCCAAAAACGACAACATAATACATGCGATTGTCATGCATCACACAAGTAAAGGTGAAGAGAGCACTTAAAAAGATAGAAAGAGCTAAGGAAGTTGGCCTGGACAACATACCCATTGAGGCGTGGAAGTGTTTGGGAGAGGAGGGGGTTCAATGGTTAACTACTCTGTTCAACCTTATTTTCAAAACACGAAAAATGTCAGCTGAGAGGAGAAAGAGTATAGTGGTCCCTCTATATAAATAAAAAGGGAGACACACAGTATTGTGGGAATTATAAGGGGATTAAATTATTAAGTCATACTATGAAGTTATGGAAAAGAGTAATTGACACTAGAATTAGGGGAGAAATTCAAGTTACAGTAAACCAATTTGGTTTTATGCCAGAATGGTCAACTACGGAAGCAATACACATTTTAAGGAGAGTGATGAAGAAGTATAGAGAGAAGAAGCGCGATCTACATATGGTGTTCATTGATCTTGAAAAAACGTATGATAGTGTGCCACGTAGACTAATATGGGATAGTCTGATGCAAGAGGGGTTCCTATGAAGTATATAGACATAATTAGAGATATGTATGCTAGGACGAAAACAACCATTCATATGCCTGTAGGGAACACGGACTTCTTTCCGGTGGAGGCAGGCCTCCATCAAGGGTCCGCTTTGAGCCCATTTCTTTTTGCAGTTGTCTTAGACGAGTTGTCAAAGACGATCCAAGAGACAGACCCATAGTGTATGCTTTTTGCTGACGATATTGTATTAATCGCGGAAAGTAGACATAACCTGAGTATGAGACTAGAGGAGTAGGGGATTTGCTTTAGATAGAAAAAGCCTAAGGATTAGTCGCTCTAAGACTGAGTATCTGCACTGCTACTTCAGCGGCACAGCCGACGATGAGAATAGCCAACTCACCATAGAGGGTCAAATAGTCCCAAAGGTAAGTAAGTTCAAGTACCTAGGATCATTTGTACAGCAAGATGAATACATTGATAGTGATGTAACACACAGAGTTCAGGCTGGATGGTGGTAGTGGAGGGCGGTCTCAGGAGTGCTGTGTGACAATAATTTTCCAACTAAATTAAAGGGAAAATTTTTATAGGGTGGCAATGCGACCAGCAATGTTATATGAAACAAACTGCTGAGCCATCAAGAGGACACAGTCGCAGAAGATGGAAGTGACAGAGATGAGGATGCTGAGGTGGATGTATGGCATACAAGGCTAGACATGATAAGAAATAAGGTATACAGAGAAAGGTTAGGGGTGGCTAATGTAACAAATAAGATAAGAGAGTGAAGACTGAGATGGCTTGGACATGTCAAGAGGAGACAGACAACGACGTCTTTCAGAGCAATTGAAAACCTGACTATGGAAGGGAAGAAGAGTAAAGGCATGCCCAAACTAACGTGAGATGAGTAGATTAGGCAGGACTTACTATAGTTGCACTTCTCTGAGGACATGGTCCAGAATAGGAGTTCATAGAGGCAGAAGTTTAGAGTTAAGGAGGGGTAGGCATGATATAGGGGCACATAGAGCAAACTTAGAGGATTAGATAGTCTTTACACATTAGGTTGACTTTGCACTTTTTTGTTTTGGTCTTTGTCTTTCAACTATTTGTGTATATCCACTGTTGACTATTTTAATATCGGAATCTTTTTATTTATGTTTAATAAAATCCCTTCAATAGTACATATTCCTATTATTGTACTATCTATGCAGGTATATAGAGCCGGAGGTCTCCCCGGAAGCAAACTCTCTATCCTTTTGGATGGGGGTATTGTTTGTCTGTCTCTCACCTTCTCCAGACCCTAGCGATAACTTTTGATGTCGTTGGGATATACTGGGTATGTTGTGCTTTTTGTATTGGATGATTCCACATGGGAGAACCTAACAACAACATACAAATATAGAAGTTGGAAACCGAGAAACAAACTTGTATTCTACCTCATACTGAATAGAAAGCAAGGTTTCTCCCAATGTAAGAGGCTGCCTGGGCGGAGAAGGAAAAAATAGAGCATTAAAATCAATAGAATCACCGACGTGTCCCGGTTAATTGTTTTAGTTGTGAAACTCCAAATTCCTGGCTCGGAGGCTTCTACTATTCCAGGCTCATGTAGTTGCATGGAAGATGTAAATTAAAAACTTAGCAACCTAGTAGATTGGTAATGCGTTGTCAGGAACCCATACAAGATGACCAATGTAGATTGGACCAGCTAACCTTTTAACCCAATTAAGCCGGGTATCATGTCTAAAGAAAAAGGAGGGCGTCATCTCCGGATCGGGATCCTCTGACCCCCGTGGCCCTCACCCCCCTTAGGACCGCCCACCACGTGGCACACAGAGGGATGGTGAGGCTGGGTATCCGCACCCAGCCTCACCACTCCCCTGTGTGCCACGTGTCACCGGATCATTTAATACCCTATTAAAGGGGGGTCAGGCGATCTGTTCTCGTCAATCTCCTACTTCTTCCGACGCATTTCCCTGAAGTCGATACAAATTTGTATTTCGCTGATAGAATCCACCATAATATGTTAAATTACCTGACCCTAACTCTTTACTTCATCTTACAAACATAAGATTAAATAAAGCAGAAATCGGACTGCATTGTCTTTGTCATATCATAGTAACCTACACGGTCCATTGGAACATATCCTACGCAGCTTTTTATATGGTCTCCCAAATTTCATCCTCAAAAGGAATCGCCTTTCGCCCCCATTATGGATCAACCTACCATTTTTACCCATCCATCTATTTGGCAACTCTGTGTCATTCTCAATTGCTAATCTTGTGGGAAAACCATAAAAAATCGACGAACCAGCGGCAAACGTGACTCGTCCGGGCGTTGCATGTATATGCTTGATGTCTCAAAGGCGCCTCATCAATCAGTTTGGATTGGTGAATATGATGTGAAGGGCTCAACAGAGTAAATATGGATTTTGGCAGCCTATCGAGTATAAAAATTGAGATGGAATCTCTTCACTCTCACACTCTCATCCCTTTGCTTACCGTTCTCCACATGGCAGTAAGGTGAGGTGGTGAGTCTAGATTAGTGTCACCTGTATATAGCCTCATCACTCCCTTGCTGTCACGTGGCGGGCGGTAGGCAAAGAGTTAAGGTGTAGGGAGTAAGGAGATCCGGTCCATAAAAATTATCATGATTATTGTTCTTATTGCAGTCATACTGGTCACAGTGATCAATCGTGTCTTCACGGGGAAAAGACAACTTCTTTGATCAAAACACACCATATACAGAAAGGTGCAGACGATTTGTCAAAGAAAAATACGTAGCATGATTAAGGGAAAGGTATTCTTGAATCGGAGACAGTATCACAAATTACAACAAGCTATGACCAGAGTTTGAGAAGGGTGAAAGCCAAAGAGTCTGCTTCCAGTGAAACCCTTTACTCTATATATGTACCTGCATAAATGATGACACAATAATAAGGATACGGTGTGCTACTGTGTTATTGCAAGAATTTAGGACATACAAATAAAATGATTCCGATATCAAAGTATCCACAACCATGTATCATCATCATCATCTGTATCCAGTATGTCCTAAAGACAGCAAAAGCTATCGCTAGGGTCTAGGGTCTGGAGAGGGTAAGTGGTAGGCAAACAATATCGTTGTTCCAAGGGACAGAGAGTCTGCTTCCAATGATATCCCGGCTCTATATGTACCTACATAAATGACATAATAATAGAGATATGATGTGCTAGTGTGTTAGTGAGAGAATTCAAAAAATACCAAGAAGAGATTTTCGATCATGTCTAAACATCGTTGACGTTAATCCTCCGCTTCCATCAACACCTATCATGTACTATGTCCTTACATAGGAGCAAATTGTGAAACCAAAATCGACTTTCGTGATGTAAGAAAGAAGCCTACTGATTTTGAGGCAGCATATTCAAGAAAAGAAAGAGGGAATCCGCTACAATGCTCTAATCAGGTCCTAGTAATACTTCTGAATCCCATAAATTAATTTCTGAAGCAGCTCTTAAGGGTGAGGACAATACTTTGATTGACGTGAATAAAGATAATGATACCAGAGACTACAAAGTAAATAAGGATGTTGTGCAATACAAGAATGAGGAATTTACAGGGTATGTGTTGTTCTTGTGCCATACAAGAATGAGGAATTTACATATGATGTTGATGCTAATTCTAGAGGGCTCAAAATCATCCTCAACTAGTATAATCCACCACTAGTGCTCTGCCTAAAATTGTTACAGAACGGATTGATGAAGCAGGTGCAATTGTTAATGCAATTCCATCGGTCTAGTTGGATGTTGTTTGTTACAATTCCAGTATCACATAATAATAATGTTGGAGAATCTAACCAAGATATTTTTAGTACAAAATATAGTTGATATGATTGTTGTTGTCGTCGTCCTATACAGAGGAATTTACAGATGTTTATGCTAATTCTAGAGGGCTCAAAAATCATCCTCAACCAGTATAATCCACCAGTAGTGCTTCGCCTAAAATTGTTAAAGAAGGGATTGATGAAGCAGGTGCAATTGTTATATTTTTGAATAAGCATTTGATGAGTCGAGCATGATCAACTCATGACCGGACTCGAGTTATTTACACACCCCTAACCATGAGCCAAGTGGTAAGGGAAAAGTCGACATGTAGGCTACTACTCACAAATCAGTGGTAGTTCATTTTTTTTTGTTATAAAAAATCCAACTTAACAAAACAATTAACTGCACAAGCTACGTGAACAATGACGCTTCTATTTGAGCTTTTGTTCATACTATTAACAAGATTGAAACTAGGGTAAATTACGTCTAAGTATATAATTTTTTTAATCGAAAGTGCTTCGTGCTTAGGCTTTCAAATGCATATGCGCATCACTATAATTTTTTGCCTCCCCCAAAACACTCATTCTCTACGCAACGACACCTAAAGTCGATAGTCACAACGGAAAAGAAACAGTCTTTTTGTGCAATCAATTTTCGGCAACTAACGTTGTATTTTTCGATTAGAGACTGAATTTGAAACTAACATAGTAATCTAAATTCACAAGATTTGATTATATTTGTTCCCAATGTATATGACACCGTATCAATATATAAGATACACCGGAATTACACTGTTTAATAAATCTAAGTTTGAATTCAATTGAAAATCTAAACTTGACTTTACTAGCTGTATGTATATAGGTGTACTATACAACGAGGATATGGTGTTAATCGCAAAAGGTTCATACAAATATTACAAAACATGCATTATCATGTAAAATATTATTTTTTTTCCGAATCACTCAAACACAACAAATTTTGCTAAGAGAATATGCCGGGATGGTTTCCCCTTAAAACTATACTTACATAACAAAAGTAAAGAAAAGAAACGCACACGACAAAGTTCAATTGGTACTCGAGCTGAAATTTGCTTTAAGAGGTCAAGAGTTCGATTTCAGAGACACGCACAGTGTGTGTTCCACTACTGCTAGGCCAAATGCCTAGTTTATGGGGGGACACATAGTGTGGGTCACTGTGTAAGTCCTCATTCAGCCTAGGAGGCCGCTGAGCTCCTGATTTGTATTCTGCACAATACTCTTTGGGGCTGGAGTCCGCTGAGCTCCTGATTTGCATCCTGCACAATAGTCCTTGGTCATGGAGCGGTAGGAGCCGTCAAGATCACTGCGTAAGTATTCACTTAACTTAGGAGGCCGCTAACCTCCTGATTTGCATTCGACACAATATTCTTTGAGATTGGAGCTGTAGAAGCCCTCATGATGACTTAACCTAGGAGACAACTGAACTCTTGATTTACATCTTGTACAATAGTTTTTAGGATTGAAACGATAGAAGCAGGAAGGATCAGTGTATGTTTTTTTTTAAAGAAAAGAAAGAAAATTTCCTTTTTATGCTTCTCTTTTCCCGGATGGGATCTCCTCACCGCGTGGTGAGTCACCGCACTTCCCACCACATGACACGTGACAGCAGGGAGGGGTGGTGAAGCTGGATCAGGGTAACCCTCATCCAGCCTCACCACCCCCTCCTGCTGCCACGTGTCGCGCGGTGACACACGCGGTGAGAGGGGTATGGTGAGGAGATCTAAACCCCTCTTTTCCTTTTATGCCTCCGAAGAAAAGAAAGGCAAAAAGCAATTTAGAACTCTCAAATCTAGCACTATATAGACCCCTATCTCCGTTCAAATTCACATTTCGTTTCCTTACAGCATCGTCGGCAACTGTCATCTTCCAAATTCCCAAAGCTAAGCAGAGCCAAGACGTCTACTTCATCCTCTCAAAGGTTTCTTTATTTTCTTTTTGTTTCCCTTTAACTTATCTGGTTTATTTGTCGAATTGTTTTCTCCTCGAACACAAAATGAATCGATCTGAGTAATATGATTGGTTTTCTTTAATGCGTTTATCTTCTCGTTGATTTATGGAAGAATAAGCTTATCTGATTCCGATGTGTTTGAAATTCCGAGATCTGGCGATGATATTCACCAAAATTTGAAATTGGTTTTTGTTTTAATCAAGTCATTAATTCTGTGTTTGAAGTAAATGAAACACTCGATTGATTGGATCTATTTGAATTTGATTATTAGTTCTGGATCTATTTGTTTTCGCTTTGGTCAGCTTTAGTTGATGTGGATTTGTGAAATAAATATCTTTTTCATTGAGTCAAATCTTGGATGCCGGTGATCGTTTGGATTTTCCCAGTCTCCTTGTCATGGTTGATTGGATCTACTCTGTTTGATTGATAGTTGTGGATTCGATTGATTTGGCTGAAAAGAGCTTTTATAGTTTGGTAGATTTGAATTCCATATACCCTTCATTTAATACTGAAATTCGTCACTTGCCAAGATTATAAAACTTGTTCGTGCTGATTTTTTTTTTTTAAATATAAGCGAGTTTATCTTGGTTTATCTAAAGTCTTTTTGATTTTACCTTATTTGATTGTGCAGTTCTTAAAAAATGGCCGATACCGAGGAAATTCAGCCCCTTGTTTGTGACAATGGAACTGGAATGGTGAAGGTGAGAGTCATCTTTATTTTTATTAAATTCTTGGTGTTGTTGGAGAATAAGACAAGTTGAGTTTAAATTATGGTTTCCGTTTATTGTGCTTTTGGCTGATTTATTATACGGGCCATGTGCAGGCTGGGTTTGCTGGTGATGACGCACCAAGGGCAGTCTTCCCCAGTATTGTGGGTCGCCCAAGGCACACTGGTGTTATGGTTGGAATGGGCCAGAAAGATGCCTATGTGGGTGATGAAGCGCAGTCTAAAAGAGGTATTTTGACCTTGAAATACCCGATTGAACATGGTATAGTTAGCAACTGGGATGATATGGAAAAGATATGGCATCACACATTCTACAATGAACTTCGTGTTGCCCCAGAGGAGCACCCTATACTTCTCACTGAGGCACCTCTCAATCCCAAGGCCAACAGAGAAAAGATGACTCAAATCATGTTTGAGACCTTTAATGTCCCAGCTATGTATGTCGCTATTCAGGCTGTCCTTTCTTTGTATGCTAGTGGCCGTACAACTGGTTAGTAAGCAAGATATAAATTGCTTTAATATTCATCATAAATGATATATTTTTAGTTTAACTAAAGGAGGTGGTTTGGTTGTTCTTCTGTGATAGGTATTGTGCTGGATTCTGGTGATGGTGTATCTCACACGGTGCCAATATATGAAGGGTATGCTCTACCTCATGCAATTCTTCGTCTAGACCTTGCTGGTCGAGATCTCACAGATCATCTCATGAAGATCCTTACAGAAAGAGGTTATATGTTTACCACCTCAGCTGAGCGGGAAATTGTTCGTGATATCAAGGAAAAGCTTGCATATGTTGCTCTTGACTTTGAGCAGGAGCTTGAAACTGCAAAAAGTAGCTCTTCCCTTGAGAAGAACTATGAATTGCCTGATGGACAGGTCATCACCATTGCAAATGAGAGATTCCGTTGTCCAGAAGTCCTATTCCAGCCCAGCATGATTGGAATGGAATCTGCAGGAATTCACGAGACTACCTATAATTCCATCATGAAGTGCGATGTGGATATTAGGAAGGATTTGTATGGCAACATTGTGCTCAGTGGGGGTTCAACCATGTTCCCTGGCATTGCAGACCGTATGAGCAAGGAGATCACTGCTTTGGCTCCAAGTAGCATGAAGATTAAGGTGGTCGCACCACCCGAGAGGAAATACAGCGTGTGGATTGGAGGATCTATTCTTGCATCACTCAGTACATTTCAGCAGGTGACTGATTATACATTTTCATATAGATTTCACCAGAATCTGTTTCGTTCATCAAAGTTATTGACCCAGTTTCAAATTCTTATTTATTTAGCTTATTGATTAAGAGCTTCAATTATTTCCTGTTCTGATGCAAGCTGACACGGGTAGGATCCACTCTTCCACCTCCAACAACCTTTCCACAAGGGGTTAGGCACAAAGAAGTAAACTTCTCCTTGCTTCCGTTGTGTCAAATCGCCGGCCTAAGCAATACCTCAGATTCAAGCGTGCGTTTGTAGGCAAACCTCCAATAGGGCCCTCCTTAGACGGTCCACTTCAACCTTGGCCAATCACCCTCAATTTGCTCACGATTTGAGACGATATAGCCTTGATTTTTAGTTGCAAAATCAAGAAGAAAACAAGGTTTCACCATTTTGCGGAAGGAAGGAAAACCAAAACTACAATTTGATTGATAGAAAATATGTCGTTGTTCCCTTCTGGCCAGCGCAATGCCAAATAAAAGGCTGAACTTTTAGCCTAAAACAATCAAAAGAAGATAAACTCTATCCTAAAAATTCTATCAAGGTTTTTGAAATGAGATAAACTATAATGTCCCTAAAACTATCTAAAAGTGACGTTCTTTTTGCATTTTTGTTGCCCAGCCGACTTTTCTCTTGTTTTGATGACTTTGGGAATCAATTTGATGTTTGGATAAGCTTGGAGACTATCTTCAAAAGTTGGTTGAGCTTTATCTTGAATTATCTTGCATTTGACTTCAAAAAAATTCATCTTTTCTTGAACCTCCTTTTGGCCGTATCTCAATCCCTCCCCCCCCTCCCTTTCCTGAAAAAAGATTCGTCCCGAATCTTAGCGCGTATCACACGAAGGATAACAAAATAATAAACATAAAGAAATATAACAAAATAATAAACATAAAGAAGAAAATAGAAAATAAGAAATAGGAAATATAAAACACACCAATTATGCAAGACTAACTAAAATGATGGGTATCAAGAAAATGAATCCAACGCAGTTGGCTCGTCTTGCAATGCCTTACATAAGAAGTTCGCTATGTCAATCTCAAGTCTATAGCTTGACTTCTTGTCATAGGCCCAGAGTCTAAATGATGGAATCCACGATTCGCATCAATCCCCCTCCTCAGAAGGATTTGTCCTCGAATCAAAGGAACTCATCAGGTAGGGAGTCAGATCAGCAACGTTGAATGTTGTGGAAACAGAGTCATATCTTGGAGGAAGATCCAAGACATAAGCATTTGGTCCTACGCGATGAAGTACTTTGAAGGGGACATCTCCCTTAGGTAACAACTTGTTTTTCCGCTCCTTAGGAAACCTCTCTTTGCGAAGGTGCAACCAAACTAAGTCTCCTGGCTTAAAAGAAATGTCTTTGCGATGCTTGTTACTTCGACGTGCGTAAGCCTTATTCTTTTCTTCAAGTTGGAGTTTAATCTTTTCATGCAATTTTCGAATTGTTTCAGCTTTATGTTTACCATCTAAACTTGATTGCTCGTGCACGGGAATGGGAATCAAATCGATAGGAGACAACGGGTTAAAACCATACACAACCTCGAAAGGACTATGTAATGTACCATGATGAACGCTCCTATTGTATGCAAACTCAATGTATGGTAAACAATCCTCCCAACTTTTGATATGCTTTTGAAGAATGGCACGCAATAACTGTGAAAGAGTACGATTGACTACCTCGGTTTGGCCATCTGTTTGGGGGTGAGCAGTGGTGGAAAACAACAAGTTAGTACCAAGCTTAGCCCACAAAACTCGCCAGAAATGACTCAAAAACTTTGTATCTCTATCACTAACAATGGTCTTAGGCATGCCATGTAATCTCACAATCTCACGAAAGAACAAATCAGCAACATGATTAGCATCGTCGACTTTCTTACATGCAATGAAATGTGCCATCTTGGAAAAACGATCAACCACAACAAAGATACTATCCCTACCATTCTTAGACCTAGGTAGGCCTAAAACGAAGTCCATAGATAAGTCAATCCAAGGAGAATCAGGTACGGGTAGTGGGGAATAAAGGCCATGTGGTTGTGACTTAGATTTGGCTTGCTTGCACGTAATGCAGTGTACGCACATCTTCTCAACATCTGCACGCATGTGAGGCCAATAAAAATGCTCTTTAAGGGTTTCCAATGTTTTGAACACTCCAAAGTGTCCCATCATTCCTCCTCCATGTGCTTCTCTCACTAGCATCTCTCTCATGGAAGTCCGGGGTACACACAATTTTTGCTCCTTAAAGAGGTATCCGTCATGCATGTAGAACTTTCCAAATGGAGCCTCTTGACAAGCATCAAAGATGGTGCCAAAGTCATAATCATCAGCGTACAACTCCTTCAGTGATTCAAATCCTAGAAAACGTGAGGATAAGGTAGTCACTAGGGCATATCTCCTAGAGAGGGCATCAGCGACTATGTTATCCTTGCCTTGCTTGTACTTAATCACATATGGGAATTGTTCGATGAACTCTACCCACTTGGCATGTCTCTTATTCAGTTTTCCTTGCCCCTTAAGGTATTTGAGACTCTCATGGTCGGTGTGAATCACAAATTCCTTAGGCTGAAGGTAATGTTGCCAAGTTTGGAGGGATCTAACTAAGGCATACAGCTCTTTGTCGTAAGTTGAATAATTCAATGCTGCTCCCTTTAATTTCTCACTAAAGTAGGCTACGGGTTGTTTTCCTTGCATCAAAACAGCTCCAATACCCACGCTTACTAGCATCAAACTCTATCTCAAAGGTTTCATCGAAGTTGGGTAACCAAGAAGGGGTGCAGTGGTTGAGATACGTTTCAGCTCGTCAAATGCATGTTTGTTGGCTCCTTCCACTGAAATAGGCATATCTTTCTTAACAATCTCATTCAGGGGTGCGTGCTATGGAAGAAAAGTCTCCTTAACAAACCTCCGATAGAAGCTTGCTAAGCCATGAAAACTGCGCACCTCTCCAACAGTCCTAGGTGTAGGGCCATTCCCACAATCGACCTCACCTTCTCCTCATCCATCTCTATCCCAATCAGCAAGTGACTACGAAACCTAAGAATACAACTCTCTCTAAGCAAAAGGAACATTTCTTAAGATTGGCATAGAGTTGCTTCGGCTTTCAGTTTCTCAAAAAACGGCTCGTAGGTGCTCTAGATGGTCGTCGAAGGTCTTGGAATAGATCAAGATGTCATCAAAGTAGACTACGACAAATTTTCCAATGAAAGCTCTCAAGACTTCATTCATTAACCGCATAAAGGTGCTAGGGGCGTTCGTGAGCCCAAAAGGCATCACTAACCACTCATAGAGCCCAAATTTGGTCTTGAATGCCGTTTTTCCCACTCGTCCCCTTATTTATTCTCACTTGGAAATAGCCTTGCTTGAGATCGATTTTAGTGAAGAGCTTGGATCCGTATAGCATATCTAACATGTCATCCAACCTAGGTATGGGATATCTATACTTCACTGTGATCTTATTTATCGCTCTACAATACAACACACATTCTCCAAGTGCCATCTTTCTTAGGGACTAAGATAACGGGTACCGCGCAAGGCTCAGGCTCTCTCTCACTAATCCACTAGATAGAAGCTCCTCAACTTGTCTTTGAATTTCTTTAGTCTTTCAGGGTTGGCTCTATAGGCTGGTCGATTAGGAAGGACAGCTCCTGGTACAAAGTCAATTTGATGCTCTATTCCTCTCAAGGGTGGCAATCCTTTGGGTGGCTCAGTGGGGAATAAAACATCAATTATCTTCAAGAAGGGATAGTACAGAAGTGGGTTAAAGATGGTGGGAAACTCTTCAATAGAGATGAGACACTCCTTATACACTAAATGAGGACAGTTTTGTTGGTGTTAAGGGCGTGACTACCTCTCTTTGTTTTGCAAAGTACCCACACTTCTTCTTGTTCTCACTAGCACTCAGGGGTATTACCTCTTTCTTTTCCCTCTTGCCGTTTTGCCTCGCTTTTTCATGCTCTCCAAAAACTTACGCTCAGCTTCCTTTTCTTTCGGGTCAGCTCTAGACTTGCTCAATCGTTTTTGATCATCATGGACTTTGTGTGGGGGGAGTGCGTGCAATTTGTACGACTTACCATTCAATTTGAAAGAATATGTGTTCAGATAACCATTGTATGTAACATGTCTATCAAAATGCCATGGCCTACCAAGTAGGATATGACTAGCATGCATCGGTGCAACATCACACAGAATATCATCTTTATAACTACCAATGCTCAAGAAAGTAAAACCTGCTTGCTAACACTAACTTCACCACAATCATTCAACCAAGCAAGTTTATAGGGGTGTGGGTGATTAGTCATGGGCAAGTTTAGTTTTCGAACTAACTCAATGCTAGCCAACATTTGCGCACGAACCAGAATCAATGATCATGGTACACACTTTTCCATTCACCATGCAATGAATATGAAAATGTTCTCCCTATGTTGTTAATGCTCGTCTACTTTTTGAAATGCACTCAATGGTCTCCTAACAACAAGAAACTCATGATTTTCAAACTCAGTGTCATCTCTTAGTTCTTCTTCAATTTCAAGTTCATTCTCGTTTTCAAGCTCAGACTCATGCTCAGATTCAGTCACATACTCGCTAGTCTCCTCAATTAATAAAACACGCTTAACATTAGGACACTCACGACCTATGTGACCACGACCCTGACACTTAAAGCATTTAATGTCACGAAAACCAGAAGATGGTCTAGAAGAACTCCCTGTGGAGGCGTTTTGTTTGCCTCGATCGTCTTGCTTTGGCGTGGGCTGCACGCGCTTCTCTTGATTCGTGGGTCCCTGTTGCCCACGGTTCTGGCCCTGATTTGTCGGACCTCCGCTGTTCCTGAAAGACCTGCTTTGAAACTTGGACGAGGAAGATTGATTAGTACGATAAACTGAATTGAAATGGGAAGAATTACGTACCTTAAGCTGGTGCTCGATTTTCTCCGCCATGTGCACCATGGATGTCAAGTCAAGATAGGGCTGAAGCTCAAGTTTGTATGCAATCTCCCTATTTAATCCATGCAGAAAACGTGCCTTGGTGGCTTCCTCGGGTTCCTGTAAATTTGATCTTTCCAACAAAACTTCTAGCTCTTTAAAATAATCATCAACGCTCTTGTTTCCTTGCCGTAAGTTTTGTAAATTACCGAATATAGTACTCTCAAAATCATTTGGAACAAATCTTTGTCGCATCTCAATTTTCATTTCTTCCCAAGTAAGGACTTGGGGTTGCCGCGTTTAGTTCGATTTTTGCATAAATTAGCCCACCAGTTTAATGCATATCCGGAAAATTCAATTGACGCGTACCTCACCTTTTGCAACTCCGTGTAATTTGTACATGAAAAAATTAAGTCCACTTTTGTTTCCCACTCTAAATACTCGTCGGCATTACTTTTACCATAAAATGTCGGAATTTGAATTTTAGTTTTTAAGTAATCGTCGTCTTGGGGGTAGAGGGGGTTATGACGTCTTTGATAACCACGTGGTGGATTATCATCAACATCATCTTCATCCTGATCTAGTGGATCATAATCATCATACCTGCGCTGCGTGTGTCTCCTCGGAGGTGGCTGAGGTACTGATCTGCGCGCCTCGATGGTGGGTGGGCGGTGACTTTCTGCTTCTGGCTCCTCCTGTGTAATTCTTCTTGCTTGACGTGTAGGGGGTGCCCTACTCGTACCTTGGCCTTCGCTTCTGTTCTGCCTCTCGCGGAGCTCGTCTATCTCGACCCTGTGCACCGCCTGATTGTTCAACACTGTGTGTAACATCTGCGTGATCTGCTCCAGTGTAGCCTGCGGCTCCTCTGCCTCCTTTGATCTGCTTGCGGAACACTGACTTGACGCTTCCATCCTAAACCTGAAAAGATCAGAAACAACAAAGAACACAAGATACCAAGAACAGATAGTCCGAACGGGTAAGTTAGAAATAGAAATTTGTGCACTCGTCTAACTTCTTTTCTCTCTCTTACCACCTGTTTCTTGATCAATCTGAGGCTAATAAATGTCAAAGAGAGCAATAAAGATAGGTGAATGCCAAGTCTCTTATAATATACCCGATACCGCAATTCAGTGCACAGTTTTAACCCGAACTTGTCCAAATCGAGTCCAACCCACACTGTACCAAACCCGGCTGTTTTGACCGAAATTTGGAGGTCCAAATGACGTCAAAACAGTACAAAAAACAGCGGCTGGACAGTGGTAAAAACAGCCCTCAATCGCGACGAAAACGCCCAAAATTGGTCCGATTTACTCCCAACTTATTGCTGTACTATTGCAGCAAATTCCAGCATCTAAAAACGCCTCAAAACAGTAGAAAAACAGCTCCAAAACAGTAGAAATCAGCAGCAAAAATTCAGCAGTTAAACCAGGTGTCAAAAACTCGCAACTTGCACCTTTTTCTCCAATGTATCACCCAAATTTCAGCAACTAATAACCAAGGTATCAAGCCAGGTAACAAGACAATTTAACACACTTAACCTCTCTACGAATCAAAGAAAAAAGAAACCAAAAATTATGTCAAAGGCTGAGCCAAAGAAAACTAAGGGTTGCCCTGGGCAATCTTTAGTTAACTTTAGCCTTATGTAAGTTGATTACAAAGTTGTTGATTTAATTACAATAATCAAGTATCCAAGTGTAAAGACAATGAATGATGTAGTATTTTGGGGCTTCAAAAGGCACGACCTTGCTGTGTTTTTATGGAACATGATTTGCAAATAATTTGAGAACAATCTTGGTATTCTTCTTCAAATAATTTTCACCAAACTTGTATACTTGCACTGCTCTTTTTTTTT
>AP025052.1:31059908-31144263 GCA_036186865.1 Eustoma russellianum
TTTTTTTTTTTTGAATGATGATGAAAATATGAGAAAAATTTCAGATTTAAGAAAAAATAAAAAAGTGCAGGATAGTTGGTGGAATTGAGTGACCTGTGGGCTCTGATACCAAATTGATGCAAGCTGACACGGGTAGGATCCACTCTTCCACCTCCAACAACCTTTCCACAAGGGGTTAGGCACAAAGAAGTAAACTTCTCCTTGCTTCCGTTGTGTCAAAATCGCCGGCCTAAGCAATACCTCAGATTCAAGCGTGCGTTTGTAGGCAAACCTCCAATAGGCCCTCCTAGACGGTCACTTCAACCCTTGGCAATCACCCTCAATTTGCTCAAGATTGAGAGATATTAGCCTTGATTTTTAGTGCAAAATCAAGAAAACAAGGTTTCACCCTTTTGGGAGAGAAAACCAAAACTCAAATTTGATTGATAGAAAATATGTCGTTGTTCCCTTCTGGCCAGCGCCAATGCCAAATAAAAAGGCTGAAATTTTAGCCTAAAACAATCAAAAAGAAAGATAAACTCTATCCTAAAAATTCTATCAAAGGTTTGAAATGAGATAAACTATAATGTCCCTAAAAACTATCTAAAAAGTGACGTTCTTTTTGCATTTTTGTTGCCCAGCCGACTTTTCTCTTAGTTTGATGACTTTGGGAATCAATTTTGATGTTTGGATAAGCTTGGAGATATCTTCAAAAGTTGGTTGAGACTTTATCTTGAATTATCTTGCATTTGACTTCAAAAAAATCTCCTCTTTTCTTTGAACCTCCTTTTGGCCGTATCATGTTCAGATGTGGATCTCAAAAGCAGAGTACGAAGAGTCCGGCCCATCTATTGTCCATAGGAAGTGCTTTTAAGATATTACTCTTTCTTGGGATGGTGAGTTTTTTCCTGCCACTCCTTCAGCTGGTTTATCATTCTAAGGTACAACCGAAGTCAGTTTACTGAGATGATGAAGTTTTGAATTTGTGGCTTTGAGCTTGGGGTTTCATGGAGATCAGGTACGATATGATATGATGCTCTGCAGTTGTCATGGTTCGAATCATCTTCGTTCACGTCGACGCTGTTGATTATATAATGTGCTTCATGTCCTGATCCATCTGTTCTTTAGTTCCATTACATTTTATTGGAGTTGCTGCTTATAGCTGGAGAATGGTTTGTGATGTTTTATTTTGTATTATGTTTTTTTTTTTCATTTTCCTACTTGAAGTTGTTTTCTCTTGTGAGCATTATGTCAATATTTATTTTGTGAGAATGTTCTTATGATAGTGTCATTTGGTTAATATCAAGTTTTATTGATAGATTAATGCTTTCATGATTAGGTTATTAATTTGCTTGTCAATTCAAACTTCGTTGGAACAGTCTGATTCAGCTGTCTTTGATTGTGTTTTTGTCTGGAGGTGGACCATCAATATGCTTTGTGATAATGATATGTGGCATCATATGTTTGTCTAAAGGGCATCCTTTCCAACCTAATATTGCGGTACAAGTCGCATTTATCTCTGTCCGTTGCGGGCGCCCTTTATGTCAAAATTTTACTGTGTTTCTATTTGTGTAGGGATCTACTTTATGTTATTCAATCTTTGTAGGGTGAGCTAAATTGGAAAATCTATAGAATCAGTTTCAAGATACGCTTACTCTTTTCTCATCTGAATCAATCTTTGTAGGGTGAACTAGATTGGTAAATCTATTGAATCAGTTTCAAGATACGTATAGATTTTCCGTTTACTCTTTTCTCATCTGATTCAATAGATTTTCCACTTGTTCTTTTTCGTCTAGCTCATTCTATAAAGATTGTATAAGATGGGGCGGGAATGGGGCGGGGTTGTGGGCGTTGGTGTAAACTACCGTTATATTTAGGGTTGTATTACGCTTGGCTCAGTTTTCGAGTTTTAATCGAGCTTTTAAAACAATGGTTGTGTCCATTTCGTTATGACTCGTTTGCTGTTCGAATTCGATGAAGCTTGATTAAGGTTCGGCTATGTTCAAAAGGAGAATCCTTTTTCTCATCTCTCCATTCTGTTTATAATTCTTTATCCCTCGAAGGAAAGAGTAACATAGAAAGAAGGTGAAAAAAAGGGACAAAAAAGATGTTCTAGATATCAGGTGGCTGGAAAAGACTGGTTCGCTATGATCTTGAAAGGCCTAGCCAGAAGGATGAGGCCCGTAATGGGGATGAGATCTCCTAACCCACATTCCCCTCACTCCATACGTCATCGTGCGGCACGTGACAGCCACCCCTTTTGCCACGTGTCACGTGGTGACGGGTGGGGTAAGGGGTTTGCGGTGAGGGGATCCTAACCCCGCAATGGGGCATCATACCAACGGTGACCAATTCCACTGCTCAAGAAGTATTCTGTTGTTGATTGCTAGACACCCATGGGCTCGCATATAAAGTGAAAATGGTAAAAAGATAGTTTAACTCGGATCTTACCGAGAGACCTGATTGGTGGAACGCGACATGGGTGACTCAGCTGGTTAAATTAAGAACCACTTAGTTGAGAAACACCTCTACAATTAACCCCAACTAAATATAAAGGAAAACAATTTCTAGTGAAGAAAAATACTTCAGGAAAAAAGGGGGAGACACAAACAGCTCTCCTTCTGCAATCCTAAAGCTTCCGGAAACTCAGGAAGACAATATTACCTCATTGTCTTAGAGGTTCATGCTTATGACAGTGTATAGGGGTCGGATATACGCAACCATACCTATGTGTTAGAAACGTTGTTTTCCGATGGCGCATAATGAGAACTGCGTCAAATTGTGTCGATCAATTACTACTTTACAATATAAGAAACACATTTAATTGATCCTATGTATTTGAGGAAGTATATGATCCCGACAATGACACTATGATTTGGATGATATCTAAACATAACAAAAGTGACAAAAACATTGGATTCATGTGTTGGTATAAGAAAGCCACTCTCAAGCCTATACAAGAAAGTATTTATTAGTGGCAACTTTTTCCAAAGACTAATCATACATTGTCACTAAAGAATATGTATAGTGACAACATCTACGTTTGTCACTTATTGATAGAAATCAGTGATAATTAAGATTTTGTTGTCACAATCATATATATATATATATACTGTGACGATATTTAGCTTATCACTAATTAATAAAGATTAGGGACGAAAAACTTATTGTAGTCATAAATCGTAGGATATAATATGCGCACAATCAAGATGAAAATATTTTTTTTGGTCACAATCATCATCATCATCATTCGTATCCAGTATATCCCAACGACAGCAAACGCTATCGCTAGGATCTGGGGAGGGTAATTGGTAGGCAGCCAATACCTCTGTCCCAAAGGAGATAAGTTTTAATGTCACAAAATGATATGTCATAGTGACATTGAAAAAATAGTTATTAATTAATAAGAATCAGTGACAGTAATAATTTTCATGTCATAAGATATATGAATTATAAAATAAATGTATAGTGAGAAGTTTTGGTGTCATATGCTCCCTCCGTGTATAAATTAATATTACTATTTTGGGATGGCCAAACTACAAGTCTACATGTTATATTGGTAAGAAAAATTGTACCTTTTACTATTCTGTCCTCGTTCCACGCACAACTTTTGAAGCAAATAACTAAGTTATAGTGGATAAGTTTGGAAATAAACACAATAATTAGACTTTTGGCCACCCCCCTCCCCCCCCCCCCTTTTTTTTTTACTATGTGAATAACTTAAAAAGAACTTATATAGGGCACACGGAGTGCTATACACTAATATAAGCAGTTACTCCGTAAATTTATTGCACACAATTGGGGACATTTTTTTTTTGTATTTTCTGTTTTCTGATTTTTGTTTTTTTGGACAAACACATTTTTGGACTACGACCGACTCAAATATGATCAAAACCACAAACCCTAGTCGTTTTTGAAGACCTAGAAAGAAAAGATCAAATTTGAATCAAAAGGATGCAAAAATGAGCTTGATGCTACAAATTAACTGCTCCTAACTAATTAAATCCACATGCTAAATGGTGCAACAAAATGAAATAGTAAAATTTAAAACCCTAACTAAGAATCATAATTTTCAGATTTGAAGCTTTTTATGCTTTTTTTTATGATCATGCATCACGGAATCAATCATGATGCACAATTTAATGCAAGACTCAATAACAACATACACACAATCTAACAATTTGATTCAGATACACATGCACATCATGTGAATGATGTCAATCAATGCATGTTCTTTGGTTTCTCAAAAAAAAAAAGATAAAAAAAGTAAAAAAAAAAAGAATACAGTGATTGTAATACAATACAATAGGTTTATCTATAGTTGAGTTTACACCCTATTTATGGTATATTTTTTTACAATAAATATATGATATGACATAATAGGATTTTAGACATAAGTTGTTAGGATCCGATCATATCTTAGATTTGATTCGAACCAACTTTCTATCATAAATGTGAGAAGGAAGCCTGGTAGTGCTTAATATATGGTAGGTTATAGACACGTAAACGTCGATCAGGACGATAGTAGCAGTGCTTAACTATGTAATGTCTTTTAGTGGTAAAAGAGAACTTATATTTTAGAACATAGAAAGTATTCTTCTTTGCTGTGTGTTTTATTGTGTTGAAACTTGGGCTTACATGAGGTGAGATCCATATCCACTCAAAACCTTAATGCAATGGGTGGTGGTACATCATCCTCGTATAAGCCATGCATTTTTTCTTAAATTAGCCAATGTGAGATTCTCAACATCTTGTTCAGGTCGACCCAATTGTTTGCTAATTCTACTTCTTCTGACTGAGCTAACTGGATTCCTAAAAAGTAAATATGATTTTTGTTTTGTTTTGTACAGATGGCCACTTTTTCCGGTTAGATCACACCAATATTGATCTAAACTAAATTGCTCGGGGCTTATTTGATTTCTTGGTATGTATTATTCTTCTTTACAAAACACATAATTTTGACTAAAAGCAACCATTATAACTCCAGGGTTACGCTTACTCTTCGGGAGTATGGCAATTTGAAGGCCATGGTTGGTATAATAGTTTGTAAAAGCAATGTAAAGAAGAAGGAAAGTGGATTAGAGTTTAAATAAGCAAGAATAGTTTGGTACATGACATGGATCGATCTTTGTCTCAGTTGGATCGATCCATATGGTTTGAAAATGAAGCTGAGTATTCTATTGGACATCGATAGATTCGATCGATCGCTGTACCTGAGTGCAAAGTTGAAGTACACTGTCCCACATAGATCGATCGATGTGACTTCGGTCGATACGTAGATCGATCGAAGTAGCTTGGTTGAAAAACTGGAGCACACTGTGAGACTTCGATAGATTACATAGATCGATCGATGTGGCTTGGATGAAAAGTTGGAGCACACTGTGAGACATCGATCAATCGATGTGGCCAACATGTGTGACTTTTTATCTAAAGTTGCAACTTATGCACCAAGAGACATATCCAACCACCTATAGACGGTTTTGGATGTCTGAAATGAGGTTCAAATGCTTATAAAAAGACACATTTAACGCATTTTAAGACATTCTAATCTCTAGTTCATTTCAAGCATTCATATTCTTCTTCCTTTCCTATTGCATTCTCAATTGAAAGTTCATTGGGGTTGCTATCCTTATTGGTGAGGTTATAAATCGTTTGACTTGTTATATCATAAAAAGAAATTTGTCTATAACCCTGCAGCAACTAGTGAGGGCAAATATTGCTTATGGAAAATGTGAATACACGGCTCAAACAATCAATCTTCTACTATTTCTACTCTTATTTTGTTTCCATTTTCTTAACAATGGCTACATACCTGCTTGAACCTCTGGTGTTTCTGTAATGCAAGTCTTTGGAGCAGCTGGCGTCCATGCTACGACCCTAATGCTTCGAGTATACAATGGCAAGCTCACATAATACAGAGCTCCAGGTCTTGTCCCTCATGTCTACGATTATGGCTGTAAATGAACCAAGCCGTTCGGTTGTTCGGCTCGTTTGGTTCGAGTTCGAGCTTGATCTTGGCTCGGATAAAAGGTTAGTGAACAGAGCTTGAACACATTTTTTTATGTTCGAACTCGGTAAGTGGCACCGCTCGTTTAAGGTGTTCGTCTCGTTAATGTTGTTCGTGAGTTAAACGAACCAAGCTTGAACAATTAAATATGTTCGTTTAAATAAACGAACAAGATCGGCTCGTTCGCTAAGTTAAATGAACCGAGCTTGAACAACGCAATGCTCGGCTCGTTCGGCTCGTTTACCGCTCTATCTATGATCACTGGCTTCGTGCCAATATGATCCATGACGTTGAGCGTAACAAGGTGCAAGTATACATTAATGGCGAATTGGCATATGAAACTGCCTCAAGAGGTGGAAAATATCATCATTTCAAATTTGGAGTTTACTCTCAAAATGAGGCTTCTAGCTACATGGAGTCCAGGTGGAAGAACATTAAACTATTTACAAAAGTGTCACATGGAACACAACAATGAAGGGATGGTGCAATCTATCTTAAGATCATTGTTATCTTTGTTTGTATTTCTTCTGTCCCAAAATATTTGTCTACGTTCTATAAATGGTAAATGAAAAATCGTTAAATGACCAAAATATTCTCATTAGTCGTGTGTATTTTGTAAAACTAAAAGGTTTCTTTTAATATCATATTGATAAGTACGTCTATTACTTAATGTTCCAACTAATATTTATAAAACTGTGTGTAAGTCAAAGATGTATAAACAAATTGACATATAAATAGTTGAACCAGTCGTGGATCGGGTTGAACGAGACATGGGTGATTGCGGTAATTAATTTAACAACCACTAAGTTGTGAATCACCCTTATAATCCCAACTAAATATTAGAAAAATACTTAAAAAAAAAAAAAAGAAAAAGAGAAAGAAAATGGCTAAACTAAAGCTGCGTACATCACATCGTGAAGCGATGTGACCTCTTTCCGGACCTTGTACAAAGGCAGAAGCGTATTACATCGAAAACGCCCTTTATAGTCATTCATAAACTTCAACAAGTCCCTTAATTAATGATTTACTATGGTCACGTTAATGAAAAATAAAACACCTCTACTCCCATTCTCATACTTTCTGTCTTTCCAACCTTATCTATCTTACCACTTGCAAGTACATAGCAAGACTAGGTTGCCCAAACTTAATATTTTTGTCTCAAACAAGTACACAGCATATACATGGGAAACACAAGTGCAAATTGCCGAGTAAATTACATGAAAGAAAACTAAATATATGATTTCCTTCAATGAAAGGCCATAAATTCAAGAGAATTCACAATATGGGTAACAGAAAGAAAAATTTATCACTAAAAAAAAGCGATGTAACTCGCTCATCCGAGTACCAACGAAGCCAATTACTAACCAAATCAAAAAAATTTAAGCTAAAACAATCCTAGAGAAAACTAACAGAAGGCTGTTATGTCCATACAAACAATGGAAAGCAAAACGGAAATGCACAAGAAAAAAAAAATTCACCAAGCCACTCCGACACCTAATCAAGAACTCTTTCACAAAGAGTCCATGAGCTCAGTGATCTTCTCATAGTGGTTTTACTCATTTTTCTGATTTAGTCCCATCGACTCATCACGAACAGATGTTTCATCACCTGATTGAACTTTTAGATGAATTAGTTGTGTCAAATCTGTTTCTTCAGCAACTACTTTCAGTTTCTCCTCAGATGCTTCGATTTCCTCAGCTGTTGTCTTTATTTCATGACTTTCAGGATTCTCCGAAGATGTTTCAGTTACTTCCTCTAACTTATTCTCCACATACGCTTCCATGTTTTGGTCACTGAGAGCTACTTTCTCCTCAACTGTTTCCTTAATCTTCTTGATATCATCATGGGCTGTTTTCACCTCTTCTCCTAAGTTATTTTTCTCTAAAGACTCCGTAATCTCCATAGACACGATCTCTTGGACTATAACCGCTTCTTCTTCTTCTGCTTTGGGTGCTTGAGCCTTATCTGAAGCGTCCTTATATTTCACATGGACAAATTCAAGATCTTTAAGAGCTTCTTTTTCTGCTGGTGAATTGGATACTGTTACAAGCGCTATCGCGTTAGCTGAATCCTCTGTGGTTTCCTTATTATGTAGAGCTTCAGGCACTTTCGTAGATTGTTGTTCCTCCAGCTCTTCTGTAGACTTGCTGCTATCTTGTGACACTGGTTGAGAAATGGAGGCTTTCACAGCTTCACTCTGCAACATTTAAACAACCACTTTAGATATGAATTCTTTATCCTTAAAGATCCAAGGATTTTGTAATAATTGTGTTATTTACTGCTATATAGTCATGTGTATTTGTGTATTTTTCTTTTCCAGATACCAAAATTACATTAAAAGTACATGTTATGTTCTATGTTTTCTAATCTTGTTTGAGGTTGCTCTTCCGATATGATCAGGAAATAAAAAACGTCAAATTTGAAATAGTTTGAGGGCAACATGTTAGAGATGAACAAAATAAAAACAACGCCCAACTGATTTCTGATCGGAAA
Source organism: Eustoma russellianum (assembly GCA_036186865.1). Lineage (NCBI taxonomy): Eukaryota > Viridiplantae > Streptophyta > Magnoliopsida > Gentianales > Gentianaceae > Eustoma > Eustoma russellianum. The sequence continues at coordinate 31,068,388 of AP025052.1, forward strand.
ATATAAAATAAAACATTATATGGTTACATCCAAAACGAGAATATACTTACATTAAAACGAAAAACAATCAACATATATACATATACACACACGTGTATATATGTGTATATCGATACTCTCTACACTTCAGTTTTACTTTGCACCTTTTTGTTTTTGTATTTGTCTTTCATTATTTGTGCTTATACATGGTTATGACTATTTTAATATCGAAACTTGTATTTACTATATTCCTTCACTAACACACTAAAACACCATATCTCTATTAGTGCGTCATCTATATAGTTATATATATACCCCTGGTATCATTTGCTTGACTCTCATCCTTCTAATAACCTAGCCATAGCTTTTGATGTTACTGAAATATAATAGACACAGTGTTATTGTATGTGTATATATGTGTGTGTAGCAGCGTCATCAAAGAATACTAACTTTTGGAGCTTGTTACGATAAAGTACATATCTTAGGGCAGTAACATTATCATAACTAAAGACCAAGCAAATAAAAACAAGTACAGACGGATAATTCACTGTACCTATGTTGGCCAGCTCTGAAGAAACTAACAATAAAAAAACAAAACACTAGGTGTAGCTAAAGCAGATACAAACGTGGGGTCGTGGGTCACGTATTTATATCAACCATAGAATAATAACTTTTGGATCTTGTCATTAGAAAAATGCAAATATGTAACATAATTAAATAGTAAGTGAGCTTTGAGCAAGATTCTCCAGATCGAAATACAACTTTTCCCCCCTTAATTAACATTTGTGTTCGTTTTAATTAACATTTTCCCCCCTTTTTCATCCTCTCATGATTAGCTCACAGAAAAAGCAAAAGAGGAAGACATTACAGCCATAAAGTCGAATTTTGCAAAGTTGATGAGTATTTCAATGTAACAACAACATTACCTCATTGTCTCAGAGACCCTCGCCTATGACAAGGTATGAAGGGTCGGATGTACGCAACCCCATTAATTGTCTTAGAGGCTCACACTATGACAGGGTGGGGGATCGCATGTACACAACCATATACATGTATTAGAAAAACATAGAGGTTGTTTCCCAATAACCCATCATGAAAATTGCGTCAAACTGTATCGATAAACTGTTACTTCACAATACAAGAAGCGCAACCAATTTAGTAAGTCATTTTGCTTTATTGTATTATATTTCAAAGTCAAAGAAGAATGTGACCTCAATTCTATAGGAAATGGAAACTTGATGAGTATTATAATATTTTTGGGAAATGAGAATCTTTATTTTGCACAAGTCATAATGCGACAGCACATTAGGCAGAAGATCCAAGGCCAGGAAAACCAACATGTATTACATAAAAGGCTAATAATATGCCATTATTTTTTCTACTAACTGCATGTTACGTTATGGCTAATCAACTCTTAACAGTAATTAATAATTCCTTTGGTACTGTATTTTTTGCCAGCCATAAAAATCTTCCACAACTAATAATATCTCATAATGCAACAGTGAATTAATCAACACGTATGCTATTCAGTTTATACCACGAACACAACTATATTTCTTAATTATTCCGGTGGAATGTCAGTACGTACCCATTCATAAGACTGATAGATTTGTTAACTTAGCCAGAAAATTGCAATATTACGTATATATACACACACATACGTGAATATGTATGTATGTGTATCTGTGTATGAGTGTGTATGTATATATACATACATACATATATATACACATGTCTGTGTGTGTTTATACATGTGTGTGCATATAAGATATTCAACAGCTAATGTATTGGCGTGAAAATTGCAATATTACGTATATATACACACACATACGTAAATATGTATGTATGTGCATCTTTGTATGAGTGTGTATGTATACATACATACATATATATACACATGTTTGTGTGTGTTTATATATGTATGTGTATATAAGATATTCAACAGCTAATGTATTGGCGTGAAAAGACATGCTTGAATAAAAGAAAAGGATAAGTTCAAGATACTGTAAATGTATTTCTTTGTAAAATCAAACAAATTTCTGTACTTCAGATAATTATTGTGTAACATAGAAAAAGAACTTTACAATATTTTTTTGGTCGGATTGAACAATCCCAAACGCAAATCGTGGCGAGAAGGCTAAAATATTGCCAGATATTTAAAGACCGGGAAATACATTTGATGAGAAAGAAAATGCATTTACGTCAATTTAGTAATCTTCATATCACAATTAGAATCCAATTATTTCCCTTAGTGTATCATTTTTTAAGATTTGGTTCCTTTTCTTTTAACTCATTAATGATCTCCTAAGAACTTTAAACTAATTCATCAACATCCACTAACAAAAACTGTTTCTGGTGCACAAGGATCCTGTGTTTGAACAGAATCCGAACCTATTGTGCAAAAGGGCTGTTTCATCAACATCAACTAATATGGGGAATTCTGTATTGCTGACCTTTCATTGGTCTCCCAAAAAACGCTACTACCAAATCACTAACTTTACAAACTTGGATAATTTTATAATGTTCATACATTAATTTAACATAGGTCTAGTACTTTTGACATATAAACTAAACATAGAAAACAGCAAGAAAAATAAACACAAAAATAGAGAAAACATAGACATAAACATTAAAGGAAAATCATAGAGAAAATATTTGGAAAATAAGTACATAATAAAACATACAAAAAGGATGGTAAAACCTACTAAAGAAACATAAAAAAACATCCAACCGAATCAGGATGTGGGGTGATTGAGATACAATCGCTCAAATTTAGGATCATTCAAAATAATGTGTCACACCCCCTTTCAGAAATTCCGAGTCTAGCGGAATTATTGCTCAACATAACCCAACCAAACAAGTATAGAAAACCTAACTACTAATATACATGAACACGTGATATAACGATATATAACACGTTAGAACATAGTACACATTAGAAAGAAAGACGGTTTTTAAATTAAAATTTATGAAAAAAAATTTATGTTTAGCGATTGAGTAGCCTTTGTTTTAATGCAAGACCTCGAATTCAAATCCAATCTCGAATTTAGGGGGAAAAAAGAGTCTGTAAGTTTTTCAATCATACCTCTTTATTGAACAAGTTTCCAAGAGATGGATTCTTGGTTGGACTTTCTTCAAAGGTAGGGAGTGGTACATCTTTCTCCACTTCTTGAACCACCACCTCCACTTCTTGAACCACCACCTTCTCTTCCTCTGGGGGAGGTGCTAAGGGTTTCTGCACCCCATCATTCAACACCTTAGGTTTGGTTGCACAGCCACCCATCCCTTTTTCAGAATAATAATTAGGAGAATAAGGATAGAGATTAGAGAAGCATGTGTAAATTAATAAGGTGGGATATTGAAAGGGAAGAGAGAAAATATGAATGAATGTGAGAAGACGCTTTTAGAAGGAAAGAGATTGGGAAATATGAGAATATAGCGGATATTTAAAAGGTCAAGTTACAGCGGTGTGTTTGTGTCTCTTTAATAATGGATAGAAATCTTTTTTATTTGTGAAGAGACCAACTGGTAAGATTATACTTTGCGACTTTGACTTCGAGCCACAAAAATAGCCTCTTCCACGAAGTGCAGGATAAGACTGTGTATATCAGATCGCGAAACGATTCGGCCTCTCTCCAAACTCTGTAGAAATACAGAGTCTATGGGAACGTCTTTTAATATTATGCTTGTGAAAACAAAGGCACCTAGTTTATTTTGGGAACTAAATACATAATCACTTGTGGTTTTGGGGAGTAGATTGAGGAGCTATTGGCTCTAATTTTGGGCGTCTTAATGGGATGTTGATTTTCCTCTGAAAAAACATATATGGAATGTTGACTGGCAAAGATATGATAGATTACATTTACATTCTCTTTTTTTTTTTTCCTTGTGCAAATAAATGGTCGATCTACATTTCTACTCTTTTATTTTTTTCCTTTTCTTTGGGAAGGGGAAGGCAGGAGGGGGTTGGGTGGTGGGGGTACGTGGGTTTATAATAGACTGAAGGATGCAAATATTCTGTAATTCAAACAGTTAACTTTATAATATATATCTTGTGAATTAATCTTCTCATTTCCCCTTAAAAAAGGGGAAAAAACTCTTCGTCTTTATTAATCAATAGAATAACTTATTCAATTGTACTTTTGATACGTAACATATTGATAAAGGTGAAGGAAAAAGCAAAGAATAACAAATATTCTGTTCATTGCTAAATATATTAGATTATTAATTGGCAAATGATAAATGCATACTTTTTTGATGAATATGAGTTTTTTTATTTGATCAATAGTCAAAAATGAATTATTAAATAAAACTAATAGTGCAAAAATAATATAACCGTCTACTTATACATGTAAAAAAGTCTGTATTTATGGCCTTATTAATTTATAAAGGGGGCCATTTTACTTAAAAGGTTAGACATAATTTGACTGGAGAAATGTATTTATGGCCTTATTTCGTTTTCTGCCGTTTCACTATTAATCATTGTCCGAAGAATCTCATAGGCCAAAAGCCGCAAGACCTGTTTTCCTTTTTTGGGTCGGGAGTGGCGGGTGTGGGTGTTTGGAAAAATGCAATGGGTTATCTCAGAAAACGAAATAACGTGCGGAGGACATTTTGTAGATTACTGCGTAAGATCTCATCCGATTGAAGAGTCCGTTAGACTCCTAATTTGTATCTTCTATACATGCTTTTTGAAGTTGGGGCGATAGAGACAGAGTGAAAGATTTCAACTTTTGTTCGAAGAAAACGAAATAACGTGAGCAAGAAAGGGTGCACGATCAAAATGCTTTTACAAACCTAAATACAAATCACGGTTTTCATCCCTAATCTTTAGGATATTTGTCTCCAACGTTTTAATTTAACATTCTTTTTGTCTCTAACGTTTATTTCTTAAACTAATTTCATCTCTCATTTCATTTCAAATCTCCAATCAGCCTGAAGTTAATGTCAAATCACCTTACCTATTTGAAACTGTTATTTTTTAACTACGGTGTTCATCCCCAACGTTGTAATCTTTTGCAAGTTTTATCCCCATCATTTGAGTTCTTGCCATCCTTCCTAACTTTGATTAGTACAAGAATTTTTATCCCCACGTTATTATAGTTTCTTTATGGACAAAAATCCCTTAATATTTAACAGTATGTTAAATTTGGACTAATTACTAATTTATTAATCATTTTATTATTCTGATTAGAGCTGGAAACAAGCTCAAACGAGTGAATTTTCAATGCACCAACAAAACCAAAAGCAACTCCATGTCGGTGCATGATACTAATTTTGGTGAGCATAATATTCACGACACACGAAATAAGATTTGAAATAGTAACTTGAAGTGAAAATTATGTGTGTATATATATGTGTGTTCTATTGTGTACATGAATATTGTTTTGGACTATAGGGCCTAAATAAGAGGTTTAACCTAAATGCCATAGACCAAGTATTTCAAGGCCCATCTCTAGCTAACCAAAACCAACCCAAGAGCCCAAGACCATGCCTAATTCACAAAAGATCCTACATTGAACAATATGCATACACAGCACGTACGCACCAACATATATTCGCGCGCGCACACATATATATACACACACAAGTGAGAGATACCCGTCCAAATGTGCGGGTTTGCCCAACCTTTTTTCTTGGTAATAAGAATACATTTTTATGTTACGAAAAGAATTTTAAGCAGTCCAATGTAGAGTTCTGTATATAAATATGCTTTGTTCATAAATAAACTATCAATCAATCAACCAACCATATCCAATATATCTCAACGGCATCAAAAGCTATCGATAGGGTCTGTAGAGGGTAAGCGGCAGGGAAATAATACCTCTATCTCAAGAAATAGAGAGTCTGCTTTCAGTAAGACCCCGGTTATGTACCTTGTCTTTGATCCTTTTGTCAATCAAAGTTCGAATATTTTTTGCTTAGTGCATGTTGTTGAAAAATCTAAAAAAATACCTACATAACCAGTTACTTTCAGTCTTTCGCAAAGAACTGTTGGCAGACTGTCTTGTAAAACGATTAGAGGTCCAAGAGTTATTGCTGCGGGAAAAATCTTCCGACTTTCAAGTCAGCTACAAGTTTTATCATATTTGTATGCTGGAAAAATAGAGAAATTTGTCTTATTTTGGATGTTATGGCAATCAATTTTGGCCCAATGGATTCCACCCACCCCTCCGTAGGATGTTCCCTACATTTTTATATGATTTGTACAATCAACGCACGTTAAGGAGTCATGGAGGAGTGCCATTTGCCTTGCCCTGCTGATAGGTTGCGCTTGCATAATCGTCAGGTGGCGCCACGTGTCACGTTGTATGGCTAGGTCTCCGCTGGCAGGTGCTTGGTTGGCCAGACCGAGTAGGAACGCCTAAGATCCTAGATATGTAATTGAGCAGCGAAGTTAAAGCACCGAGTTCGTGGCTGAGCTGTGTGCCTGCGTGAGGACATAGCTGCTCCTAAGCTGAACTAAACTGGTAGGCAGCGTGAATAAGATCTTTGCTTGGCTTGACTGATGTGACCGAGCTGAGATGTTTGGTAGTGAGACTGATGGCATTGGACCGAGCAAACAGATGGCTGCATTGATTATCCTTGACCCTGTCTGGGTGGGTCACACCAATAGTGATTCAAGACCTGAGCTGGTGTTGAGGGAGCGACCTGCATCCTTTGGACCATACTGACTAGAGTGTTCAGTTGGACCTAAGTAGCTGAGGTGAGCCTTCGGCGACCTGCGTCTTTACAAGGTTAAAATAAAATTGATTCTGACGAACCAAATTGACAACACTAGTTATTTTTTTAGATGGTAGTTTTGTCATCATCAACTACGTACTCCCTCAATCCAAGCTCACAACACTCAGTGACCAAACGTCACAGCGTAAGCACAAATATACAAAAATTGATAATGAAATGTGCGGCAAAAGACAAATGAAGAAGCCTCAAAATGTGAAGCAAATGTCAGAAATAGAACATGGAGGCCCAATGGAGAAAACTGCTAGAGGGTCATCGGAGTTTGCCGGAGCCGCCGCATGTGGTGGTGGCGCTAGCACAAAGATTGCTTGAATGGCGATCCAAGACTTAATTCATGTAGAGGAAAGACAATGATCAATACATGAGAAAGTGAAATAATTTGGACTTGAGTATATTTGAATAGGTCTTCTTAGATGAAACAAAGGCAACTGGCTTCTTACATGTAACTGCTACACATGTATCCAATACATCACATATTGTGTGCAGTCCGGGCTCATACACAACTATGTATCATTAATCTTCTAGTGCACACGTTTATCTATCTTAAAACTGCACTTATTTTTAGAGGAATCTCACTTATTAGCCAAACGTTGGACTCATTACTCAGTTAACAGCCAAACGTTGATGAAGTTCAGTTAACAACCATTCTTTTTAGATAATGGCTCATTTACAGCCATTCAACCGGTTGATGACCGGCCGATGCCTGTTTCTTTGCAATTTTTTTAATATATGTTTTGATGACCGGCTGTTGCCGGTTGAATGGCTGTAAATGAGCCATTATCTAAAGAGAATGGCTGTTAAGTAAGTTTCATCAATGTTTGGTTGTTAACTGAGTAATGAGTCAAACATTTGCCTAATAAATGCTTTTTGAGAAATCTCACTTATTAACCTAAGGTTTGACCCATTACTCAGTTAGCAGCCTAACGTTGATAAAACTCACTTAACAACAACTCTTTTGCCGAAATGTCTCACTTGTAGACAGGTGACCGTTGACCAACCGTTGACCAGCCGTTGACTTTCTTAGACTAACCAGAAGTTGACACGTGGCGACCCTTATTAATTAAAAAAATAAAATTGTATTTTTTGAATAAAGTGATTTAAAAGGAATTTAAAAATTCTAAAAAATTGTAAAAATTAATTAAAAAATATTTTAAAAATCGAAAAATTAGGAAAAAGATAAAAATAATAAAAAATTACCCACAACGCCCCATCACTCCACTCACTACCCCCCACGCCACACCACCCCCCGCCAAAAAATGTTTTTAAAATTTTTTTTCTTACTCACTCATAACGCTCCGACCACCCCCGCGTCCCCTTCCCCACCCCCTCCTCTCGCGAATTTTTTTTTAAAAATTTTTTCTAACTCACCCATAACATCCCAACCACCTCCGCGTCCCCTCCCCCTGCTTTGTCTTTTCACAATGTTGTAAATGGGGGTTTATGTCCGGTACGAAGTGGTCTCTTTTGTTGAAGTATATGTATTAATTATCGAGAATTATACATTTTGTTGCAAAAGAGGGAAAAGACGCTACTGTTTGTCTTTCTAAATAGTGGGAAAGTTTTATCCGCAGCATAATTATCACACTTGCCTTGCATAATACAGTTAGCCGCACCAATATAATAAGACCATATGATATCAAATGTCCACTTAAGAATAGGTGACATTGATGAAATTTATAAGATGTATACATAAACTAGTAGATATAAGTACATAAAGTCATTTTAAACCACACATTAATTTTCTAACAATAGAACAGTCCTGAAACTTTTACATTTGATGAGGTTTCTAAAATGCAAATACAAAGAATAATTACGTAGCTAATGCTGACCATGTGAGTAATGTTGATGATTGTACAACATACAAAACCATTAATAAATATTTTCACGGTTTTGTAGATAGTCAATATATTTTAGGTAAATTCTCCTTTCCAGGTTATCATATAATCATCAACCCAGAAAGAATTATGGTTCGAAGAATAAAACGGAAAGACTGAAAATGCAGGATCGGATTCATATTCTCAAACTCTTAAGCACCATCACTTGGTATTTCATTCAGTACACACTTGTTTTCATTTATACTTATCGGTATATTTTAGTTGTTTTTATAGTCGGAGCGTTATGGGTGAGTTAGAAAAAAATTTTAAAAAAATTTTTGGCCCGGGTGCGGGGGGGGGGGAGGTGTTGTGGTGTGGCGTGGAGGGTAGGTGGGGGAGTGCTGGAGCGTTGTGGGTAAATTTTTTTTTTATCTTTTTTTTCCTAAGTTTTCGATTTTTAAAATGTTTTTTAATTAATTTTTACATTTTTTTAGAATTTTTACAAAAAAAAATAACATTTTTTAGAAATGATTTTTTTTAAAAAAAAAAGGAAACCTGTTGTATCAAGTCATCTTCCGGTGACTGGCTACAAGTGAGACATTTTGGCAAAAGAGTTGTTGTTAAGTGAGTTTCATCAACGTTATGCTGCTAACTGAGTAATGGGCCAAACCTTAGGTTAATAAGTGAGATTTTCTCAATGTTTTTTTTTTTTGTTACGATGCTTGATTTAAGACCTTTTTTCTTTGACTTTTCATGAACATGTTTAACGACCTGGTGACTCACGCAACCATTATATGGCTCTCACTAACCTTTGAGTAGACACAGGACACCAACCGATAACCCTTGATTTTCTTTGACTAATTACACTAATTGTTCACTTATGTGACATGCTTTCACCTTATTCAACCGTCTTTGACTTAATCTTTTTTTTTTTTTTATAAGTCACCATGCATATTTAACCTACATTACATCATGTGAAGGGTGAGAAAAACGTGCCCTAAAGTCAAGGAGGAGATTGAGCCAATCAAGAATTAATGCAGATTAGGATTTGATGTAATTAAATCAATTAGCAAACGTGATTGATTCCATTTCCTTATTTGTAATGACTGCAAAGGCTATATATTGCACTCTATTTCAGTCAAGAAAATTAATGAAAACAAAATATTCCACAAAGTGTTCTTTACTATCAAACATGGTATCAGAGCCATCATTCCATCTCTGGGATAGAATGATCGGCCAAATCCTCATCTACCAATAATCCAGAAAACAAAACACACGCCAGCCATGAATGACGGTTCCTCCACCTCCGGTAAATCCCACACAGAGGGAGCACCGGTCAACCCTTCTCAAACCTTCAGCCTTGCTCAAGTGATGGAGATGCTCCAAAACTTAGCACCAAACAAAAACCAAACAGAGACTCAGTCCAATCAACCAGTTGTCCTAACGGACAAACTAACAGATCAGAAGAGGAAGGCTCAATCACATCACTGCCAATCCTCCACCTAAAGATGATCCAGGGTACTCCAAGTGGCGTCAAAATGACTCCACTGTACTCACTTGGATTTTAGAAAATATAGATGGTGAAATTGTGAACCAATATATCGATTACCCGACTGCAAGAGAATTGTGGAAGGGCATTGAAGCCACGTACAGCAGTGGGAAAGACCATTCCCTCCAGATCTTCGATTTAACTGTCAAGGCCAACAGTTTGAAGCAAGGAAACCTACCTATTGAGAAAGTATATGGGCAATTGCAGGCCATCTGGAAGGAAATTGACAGACGGAGTCCAAACCCCATGAGGTGTCCAGAGGACATGACCAGGTTCAATCAATTACAACAGACAACAAGATTGTATCAGCTTCTTCAAGCTGTCAGTGGAGACTATGACCAGGAAAAAAGGGACATCCTTAAAAGAGACCCCTTGCCAACAGTAGAAGAAGCATACGGAGAGATACGACGGGAAGCAGCAAGGAGGGAAATCATGCGGGCTGATGGGGGGCCATCACAGGGAGAACCTCCCTCAGGCGGAGGAGGCCTAGGCAGTGGCCTAGTCTCCAAAGCAAAAATACCGGGAAGAAAGGGGCCTAGCATGCGGTCAGAGTCACCATCGGGGGTAACTTCATCCTCCCGCAGAGATGACGATAAAGCTCACCTGAAATGCACCCATTGCGGAGGGACGAGGCATACAGCGTCTGGATGCTTCAAAATCATAGGCTACCCAGAATGGTGGCCTGATTCTAGAAAACGGGGACGAAGAGGCGGCGCCGCCGGTGGGGTAGCGGACAGTCCAAGGACCGCCATCGCTACCACAGGCAACGGAGATAGTGATAATACCGGAGGCTTTGCCGGATTTACAGAAATGGACAGAGGGACAGCGGTGGACTGCGAGGGAGGAAGCCAGATTCAGCCGACAGGTAAAAGGGAAGGGGGGGAGACGAATGCAGCCTTCTCTCTCTCCCCTAACCCTAAAAACCCCCTCAGCACTTTTAATAACCCTTATGCCCCTCAAAAATTGTCGTTTAACCCCTGTCCCTTCACAAAATGCACAAACTGCCCCTTGCACTTCCAGAAACTGTGGCCCGATCCCAGTAAAATACACGAGTCCAGAACCTGCCCTCAGACTTACCTCACTCACAAAACCAGCCCCAATAAAACCTCTCGGTGGGTATTTGACTGCGGAGCCACCGACACAATAAAACCTCTCGGCGAATAAATAGGATTAACTTTTGTTTAACATTTCCGGAAAGACTACCTATTTGTTCGTTTACCGGGTTCAGCACGAAATCATAAATAAGCTCTACCAAGGATTGCCAAGCATTTGGTACTGAATTTCCTCCTCCTGATACATGTATTTTGGCAAAAAGCCACAGACACTCTTTTCCAGCTAATCATACCCGCAGAAACAAACCATTTGCGTTAGTTCACTCAGATCTCTGGGGACCATCTCCGGAATCTAGCCGTAACGGTGTATCTTATATTCTTGTTTTTGTTGATGACTGTACACGTATGACTTGGGTATTCCTTCTTAAACGTAAATCTGATGTTTTTGACCGTTTTGTCTCGTTTTATGCACATGTACAGACTCAATACCAAACCACAATACAGATCCTACGAACCGATAATGGACGAGAATATGTCAACCAACACATGCAACAATTTTTCCTTGACAAAGGCCTCATACATCAAACCTCCTGTCTTGACACCCCACAACAAAACGGGGTGGCAGAGCGAAAAAATAGAATCCTCCTAGAAATCACCCGTGCCCTTATGATTGAGTCCCACGTTCCCAAATATTTTTGGCCCGAAGCCGTTGCAACTGCAGCCTATCTCATAAATCGACTACCCACCAAAATTCTCCAACTACAAACACCCATTGACGTTCTCGCCCAACACACAACAGTACCCCTAAACCTTAACCTCACCCCTAGAGTGTTTGGTTGTACTGTATATGTGCATATTCCGAAGGCCCAACGATCAAAACTTGACGCCTGTGCTCTAAAATGTGTCTTTGTGGGTTATGGGGTAAATCAAAAGGGTTATCGATGTTATGATCCGATCCACAATCGTTTATACACTACCATGGACTGCCACTTCCTTGAAACCGAATATTATTTTTCCCAGTCTCTGAGTCAGGGGGAGAATAGTCACACACATTCCGACTCCTTCGACTGGCTAATAAATAACTCAGCCAAACCCTTGGACTCTCTCTTAAATCCTTCAGACGTGGCATCCGGTAGAGATACCTCTGAAAACATAGTAATACCCAACTTGTCAGATCACGCACCAAGGGTTTCTCTCTCGGATGAACATCCTGAGGTAAGTCCTTCTCTTCCATCTTTACCACCTATTACCTCCACTACTGTTGAGACACCTAACAATGAATGTGTAGCAGAAAAATACCAACTTCCCCCTCGCAGGAACAGAGGTGTACCACCAGTCCGGTATGAACCTGAATATAGTCCAAAAAGGACAAAATACCCAGTGGCTGACTTGACAAAAAGGAAGTTATCAAGAGAAGCAGTATCGTTCCAGACATCATTATATGAATCAAAGACACCGACAGTGGTAGAAGAAGCACTAAAGAGTCCTGAATGGAGACATGCCATGGAAGAAGAAATGAGGGCACTCGTGAAGAATAAGACATGGGAGAAATGTAAGCTGCCCACAGGAAAGAAACCGGTTGGATGCAAGTGGGTGTACACAATCAAATACCGAGCAGATGGCACGATTGAACGATACAAAGCTCGGTTGGTGGCCAAGGGATACACTCAGACTTATGGTATTGACTATTCCGAAACTTTCTCTCCGGTAGCAAAAATTGATACAATAAGAGTACTGTTTTCTGTAGCAGCCAACTGTGACTGGCCCTTATTTCAATTTGATGTTAAGAATGCTTTTCTACATGGTGATCTAAAAGAAGAGGTATATATGGAGGCTCCCCCAGGATTCTCTAATGACTTTAGTCCAGGTGAAGGGTGCAGGCTTCGGAAAGCGCTGTTGGTCTGAAACAATCCCCAAGGGCGTGGTTCGGAAGATTTTCTGTAGCAATGAAAAGGTATGGCTACCGCCAAAGTAATTCTGATCACACATTATTCTTGAAACAACGAGGAAGTACGGTGACCTGCTTAATCATCTATGTGGATGATATGATCATCACTGGCAGCGATCGGGAGGAGATAGCTGAACTCAAGCAGAGGCTGTTTAAAGAATTTGAAATGAAAGACCTAGGAAGACTTAAGTACTTCCTAGGTATTGAGGTACTGAGATCAGACACTGGTATTTTTATCTCACAAAGGAAATATATTCTGGACTTGTTGGCAGAAACCGGCCTAATGGATTGTAAACCGGCAGAAACACCAATGATGGTAAACCACGGGTTACAAATAATCGAGGGGGCAAAAATGGCGGATAAAGGACAATATCAGAGGCTCGTAGGAAAGCTTATCTATTTGTCTCACACTAGGCCAGACATTGCTTACGCAGTTGGGGTGGTAAGTCAGTTCATGCACAAACCTCAAGAAGAGCATTGGGAGGCAGCACTGCAGATTGTACGATATCTGAAGGGATCAGCAGGAAGCGGAGTGGTGTTTCGGAAGAACGGTCACCTAGAGATACATGCCTATACGGATGCAGATTGGGCAGGTAACCCTAATGATCGACGATCAACGTCAGGATATTTTGCTCTGGTTGGAGGAAATTTGGTTACCTGGAAAAGTAAAAAGCAAAAGGTTGTCTCTCTATCGAGTGCTGAGGCCGAGTTCAGAGGGATTGCTAAAGGTGTGGCTGAAGTACTTGTGGATACGAAAACTTTTAACAGAAATGGGATTCCCACCTAAGAGGACGTGTAAGTTGATGTGTGATAATAAAGCGGCTATCAGTATTGCAGAAAACCCGGTTCAGCATGACAGAACTAAGCATGTTGAAGTAGACAGACACTTCATAAAAGAAAAGTTGGAAGGCGAGATTATTTGTCTACCCTACACTCGAACCGAGGATCAGTTAGCAGACATACTCACCAAAGCAGTACCAAGTGGAGTATATCATGAAGTATTACGCAAGCTAAGCATCGGAGATCCGACGACTCAGCTTGAGGGGGAGTGTGAGAAAAACGTGCCCTAAAGTCAAGGAGGAGATTGAGCCAATCAAGAATTAATGCAGATTAGGATTTGATGTAATTAAATCAATTAGCAAACGTGATTGATTCCATTTCCTTATTTGTAATGACTGCAAAGGCTATATATTGTACTCTATTTCAGTCAAGAAAATTAAAGAAAACAAAATATTCCACAAAGTGTTCTTTACTATCAAACATACATCATTCAATCATACGAAACAATAATACTGTAAATTCATCGCATGTATCCAATTAACTAATAATCACATACATAAAATTCAAAGTGGACAATTCATATAATTAACTAGTTGAAGAGAAAACGAACCAATCGATTAAACTATAGTTAGATGATTGTTTTCCTAGTCTCTAAGATATCACAAATCCCTCGAAATTGTTGTCTAAAATTGCCCAATCTTGGCCACATTTAAATTGAACCTATAAAACTACATCCAAAATTATCCTCATCTAGTGTGGATCATCACTATGGTTTTGCAACGTCGATTGAAGTTACCAATAAAAACTACAAAACTCTTTTCTTCCCTTTTTTCTCCTCCTAACCGACTCCATTTCTGCCTCTGCCGTTCCCATCCTTCAATTCCAATGAACATTGTAGATGATGACCTCAACTGTGTCTTAGATTGGTAGGTCATACGCAAAGTATCCACTGCAAAACTGGGTCTTTGGCTCAGACAGCAGTGGGATACCCGCGTGTCCCTGGAATCAAACTGTACCTCTTGAATCAACTCTCAACCCGAGAATGACTTTGGTAGCTTTTCGTAGTATGATATGAGGGCAGCCGTTGGCTGGTTCCCTTTATAGCTTTAAGTTTTAATTTTTTATTCTAATTAATATTCAATTAAGGTAGTCTTTTGTTATCTTAAAAGGTTTCCATTTCTAATGAAGTTAAGGACACACTCTTCCTTGACTTTGGACTATGATGGAATAAAGTAAAATGACTCACTAAATTGGCTGCACTTCTTATATTGTAAAGTAGCAGTTGATCGGCATGCAATTTTCATTATGGGTCATCGGGAAACAACCTCCATGTGTTAGAAATACATGTGTATGGTTGCGTACATCCGACCCTTCTATACGCTGTCATAGGCGGAAGGCTCTAAGCAATGAGGTAATGTTGTTGTTGTTTTGTTATCCTAAAAAAAATATTTTGATTCAATTCCACTCTAATATCTCTTTTTCGTATCATCTAATCTTAAACTCCAATATTTGGTGCTTGGATTGAATGCCTTTTTTAGAATTGACTTTACCTCTTTATTTGAGATTTCATAGTAGCCACTTTTTTGGTGGATGATAGGCAGTTCCAATTTTATTGCTATTCAATTATATTGATATGCCGAAAGGACTTGCTGCACTTTCCGTTCAAATAGCCAAGGAAGGCCTCTTAAATACCTTTATCACCTTTATGCGTTTGCTAGGCTTTCGACTCAATCTAATACTTATTGGACATCAAGGATCAAATAGCTAGCCTGGCCTTACCCATCTACCAGGATATCAGCTTGTGAAATAGTAGGGAATAGAGTAGGTTGACGAACAACCTGCTTGTACAATCTTCATAAGAAGTAACTTGCCTTAGTGTTTATATTTGAATTGCCCATGCAACTATTAAAACTTTCCAAGGCCGTCCTCATCTTCTAAACTTATTACTCTTTCTGTTGATTCAGTAGATATGATTAACTTTTATTATCCAGTTTTACTTATGTATCTTGAAGTTGATTCAGTAGATTCGGTTAATTTTTTTTATCTAGCTCTATTTACGTATCTTGATGTTGATTACGTAGGTTTAAGAAGATGAGAAAGGATAGCTGCATTTAATGAATCAATATCAAAACATGTAGATTTAAAATTTTAGGATAGGAGTTCATGTAGGCAGACGATTAAGGTTAATGAGGGGTAGACAGGATACAGGAGAACCTTAGAGCATACTTAGAGAATTAGATAATCTCTACACTTTAGGTTGATTTGTACTTTTTTGTTTTGGTCTTTGTCTTTCAACTATTTGTGCATACCCATTGTTGACTATTTTAATATCGTAAGGTTTTGATTTATATTTAATAAAATCCATTCAGTAGTACATATACAGCCGGGGGTCTAACTGGAAGCAAACTCTCTATCCTTTGGAATGGATGTATTATTTGCCTGCCTCTTATCTTCTCCAGATCCTAGCGATAGATTTTGATGTCGTTGAGATATACTATGTATGATTGTTGTTGTTGTTGTAGATTTAAATATAACAAAAAAAATTAACGGAGTGCAAAGTTCACGCTGTTGCACATAGTCCATTGTTTCAATGGAGATGAATGCTTCCAGCCCCACCCCTTTCTATTTAAGTGGATCTTACTAACTACGTTGAACACATGCAAGACTGCTTTTATACGTTATAGACGAGTTTGTCATTTACAGGTCTTTTTTTTTCCAAGCGTGTTATGCTTTTTATATAAAAGTAATTACACAATCACATGCTGGAGCTTGCTTTTCCCAAAAGCTCACGATTTCGTAACTTTAGGAAGTGGGATCTTTACCAAATTTGAGGGGGACGTATGAGAATGTAATGTAGACTTGTTATCATCTTCTGCCTTTTCGAACACGTAAACGATGTAAGGTGACTATTCGTCAATGGAAAGAAAGAAAATGGAGGATTCAAATCGAAATACATCTGTATGAGTTGCAACGAGCAAGGACATAGTTTAGTTGATATTCAGTTAATAATCGAGAAATATTCTAATGAGGCCTAGCTAACATTGGTAATGTTAAATCGTCATCTATTTTAAGACTTGAACTAGTTGAGAGGAGATTTTACATTGATCCTTTTTGGCAAATGAAACAGAAGGATTTCAACCCAGGCGTTCCTTCTTTGATACCTGTTGAAGTATCATCCCTTATAAAAGCTCTAGATTTGAGATATAGTAGTAATTTATATTTATAAAATTATTAGGTACTCGTGCTTCTTTTTTTCTTTTTTCTTTTGAGTTATATTGCATTTTAATGAAGATGTGTTAGGGAAATCCAAGTTAGTGCCTTACTGGGCTATTACTACTAATAATAATAGACGTTGATTTTTTAGATATATGTTTCGCTTCGCGGAAATGATTAATCCAAGTTATACACCATGTAATTAACTATAGTCCTTTCCACCGAAGTGTGTCAGGTTACCTTAATCTTGGTGGCAAAAGGCATCATTGTGGAGAATGTAAATCAGGAGCTGAACAGCTTGCTGGGTTGGTGAGGACTTTACACAAGGACCTAGATAAGGTGTCCTCTGTAAACTAGGCATTCGTCCTAGTAATAGTGAAACACTCACACTGTACGTGTCCCTGAAATCAAACAGTGAACCTCTTCATGGTAAATCCAACCCGAATACCAACGGTTGAAAGCAATGTCGAACCTTCAAATCGAACTTTTGACTCGTTGCCAAACGTTGCCTGGTGATTGTTTCTTCAAATAGAGCGAACGTTTCCAGAAAATCTGTTTCTGAATTGGAGCCACGGCTTAAAGTCGGGAGCGTAGTAGAACCTTGGATCCAACATGGTTGGAATGTTGTTCTTTAGTTTCACCCTTTCGAGGTCAAAGTTTGACCCCTAGAAGAATGTTTTTCGAAACAAGGTTGTACACTAGGTGGAATGTTTTATGGATTTTCAAAGAGCTCAAGTCAAATAAAATTTAAAAAAGTATATTCATACGTCACATCACTTTTTGAAAGTGGAAAACGTGTAGATCATGTCCAACTTGAGCCAGTAAGAATCTCGTAATTTATTTGTAAATTAGTAATATGAATCATATTGATAAACGTATCCGTACGTTTTATAGTCTAAATGCGTCATAATTATTGACTGCGTTAATAATAAGATTTGATTCTGTTTGATTTACAAACAGTATAATTCATTGATAGATTATCGGTTAAATATGAAAAGAGGTCTCTAGCCTAACCTAAAAATACAAAGCATGTGATATTACATCAATCCAAGCAATCAAGTATTCCAATAGGCATAGGCTAGAAGTCTCTCTTCCTAAAAGAGCTCGTCTCTCCAGCAGGCTTCCAATTTGAAGACGTCGACTAAACGATTATAGTGGGAGATAATTTTTCATGTTTCTCCTATTTTATCTTCACCTAACACCATACACTTAACAGTAACCACCATCAACTTGTACCTATTTTCCTAAGGTGTTTTATCATAAAAGGAACTCATCTCCTTCTTCCAATTTAATGATGGCAAGTAGTTAAGATAAATACAAATCACAGATTTGATTAGAGATTGTAATCATATCAAATAGTATCATATCATATCTTTAAATTAGGGGGGTTACCATAGTTAGAAGAATGGAGAGACTATAAATGAGGGCATTGTAATACGATGATTCTCAATACAAAATACAGCTTTTCATTTTTAAATTTCTAGCATAGTATCAGAGCAGGTTTTCTGATCCGTAGACTCAGAAAGAACAATTTTGTCCATCATCACAATCCATACCCTTTCTCTGACCAAGTTGACCTAACCTTTTCCGACCAGTAGACCAGAAAAAAAGAAATACGGAAACTCAGATTTATCATTGTTTTCTTGATCTCAACATGTTAGAATTAGGACCCTCAGAAACTAAGAATAATAAATTGGTTATCCAATTAGTCAATCTGCTCAAAAACAGTCTTGGGACTCATACAGCAGTCACCATTTCTAAAGATCTATCCATCAGCTTCAAATTCAATGGCGCCAACTATCCGCTGTGGGCAACATTGATAAAAAAGGCAATAGGAGGGCGAGGGAAGATAGTACATATCACGGCGTGCCTCCGCCACCCATTGCCACAGATCCCTTATACCCTCAGTGGGAGCAACATGATCAATTGGTATTCATCTGGATGATCCAAAATATTGAACCCAGCCTGGTAACCAACGTCTCATAATATTCCACAGTCAAAGCATTGTGGGATGGCTTAGCTATGACCTACGGGTCAGGCAGTGATACTTTTCAGATTTTTGATTTACACCGAAAAGCCAACTTTATCAGACAGGGAGACGGCACACTAGAAGACTGTTGGAATTAACTCCAGTCAGTTTGGATGGCCATAGATAGCGGAGACCCGAACCAATGAAGGACCCTGGAGATATCGCTATCTACAATCGGAAACTACAACGAGTGAGGTTGTTGTAGCTCTTGACAGCTGTGGATGAAAGATTTGAGGCCCTGAAGATGGGCGTTCTAAAACGTGAACCACTCACTTCGATGAAGGCAGCCTTCAGGGCCATCCAGTAAGAAGATGCCATAATAGGGATCTTACTAGGGATCCCTTCAAAAATTACTTCATCATCAGGGATTGGTCTTGGATTAAAACTCCAAAGCCGATGAAGATGAGGGGCAACACCACTGCGCTCACAGCAGTCATCGCATGGTGGAAACAATGAGGAGAAAGCCAAGCTGGTGTGTACCCACTGTGGCATGAAAAAGCACACCATATAAATATGCTTTCAGCTAGTAGGATACCCAGATTGGTGGGAGGTGCAGAGAAGGAAGAAGCCTGACAAACGGCCAGCAGCCCTAGGCAGAGGCGCAGCCGTGGTGAGATCTGCAGGTGCCACTCAGAGCACCAGTGATGGCACTTGAAGCACCAGCAGCGTCAGTGCAGACCATGGCAGCCATAGTCTAGAAGGTGAGAAGGAGGAAAGAAGAACATGGAAGAAGGTGAGCACCAGTGATGGCACTTGACGTGATCCGAACTCAGTATATCACCAATATTCGAATCCTTCATTCTGACAATGGATGTGAATATATGTCCCATAATTTCCAACAGTTCCTATGAGACCATGGAATTGTTCACCCAACCACTTGGCCAAATACTCGCAATAGAATGGTGTCGTTGAACAAAAAAACCGTCTGCTTCTGGAAATGACACGGGCAATGCTTCTTGAGTCCCAGGTCCCTACATCTTTCTGGCCAGAAGCCATTGCTATGTCTGCTTATCTTCTCAATCGCCTGCCCCACAAATTCTTCATTCCCAAACGTTGATACAAACCCTCTCCTCCTAGGTCAGCATTCCTTCAGTACTGACTCTTCCTCCTCGGGTGTTTGGGTGTTCTGTTTACATACACACTCTTAAAAATGAACGCACAAAATTCGACCCCTATGCCTAAAAGTATATTTTTGTTGGATACGCCACTTATCAAAAAGGTTATCGCTGTTATAATCCTCAAAAATGCCGCATTCATGTTATCATGGAATGTGCCTTCTTGGAAACTGAGTATTAATATAGTTCTCAGTCACTGCCACAGGGGGAGTCACCAGAACAGGGGGATGTGTCACTCGACCGGTTACACAACTACAAGGTGCCAGAGACTGTCCAACCAGATCAAGTATATGCCACCACCGAGCAAACCCCAGACAGTGCAGATAGGACCGACGTGTCAGAAACACTCCATGTGTCTACTTCGATGAGTGCTCCTCGAAAGGTAAGCAATGTATACAGTGATAATATAGTCCCTGACGATGTTGACCCTAATATCTCATCCGAGCCATAAGTACGAAGACTTCCACCCAGGGAAAACAGGGGGAGACCACCAAGGAGATACTCACATGAGAGAATTACTCGACCATCAAGATATCTGGTGGATCCAGCTCAAGGGGAGGCGTCCAGGAGTCTTCTTTCTACTTTGTGTCAGGACATCATACCAGGGACTGTCGAGATAGCCATCAAGATACCTCATTGGAGCGATACAATGGATTTAGAGATGGAGGCCCTGAAAAAGAAGAGACGTGGGAAAAATGTAACTTACCGGAGGACAAGAAACCAGTAGGATGTCAGTGGGTATTCACTGTGAAATATAATGCAGATGGTACAATCGAACGATATAAAGCACGGTGGTGGTGAAAGGATATACTCAGCATACGGGATTGATTACTCAGAAAATTTCTTGTCTGTTGCAAAGATTGATACAATTAGAATTTTGTTTTCTATAGTAGCAAACAAAGGGTGGCCACTAAATCAGTTTGATGTAAAGAATGCGTTTTTGCATGGTGAATTAAAAGAAGAAGTCTATATAGAAGCTCCTCCAGGATACTCGAGCGAGTTTAAGAAAAATGAAGTATGTCGACTAAGACGGACGCTCTATGGACTAAAACAGTCACATCCTGCTTGGTTTGGAGGTTTACATCAGTCATGGAGAATAATTGATACAGGCAGATCAGTGCAGACCATATATTGTTCTTCAAGAGAAGGGGAGAATCGGCTACGTGTCTCATCATCTATGTGGATGACATGATTATTATTGGAAGTGATCAAGCAGAGATCGCATAACTCCAGAAGAGGCTGTTCGCTGAGTTTGAAATGAAAGACTTAAGAGATTTGAAGTACTTCCTTGGGATTGAAGCTCTCTAGTCAAATGAAGGAATTTGCATATCACAAAGAAAGTACATACTTGATCTACTTGCGGAGATAGGAATGCTTGATTGCAAGCCGACTAGTATTCCGATGGCAACAAACTTGAAGCTAAAAATCACTGATGAAGCGCCTGTGGTAGACAAAGAACAGTATCAAAATTTGTGGAAAAATTGATCTATCTATCCCATATGCGACCAGACATTGCCTATGCAGTTAAGTCTATGAGCCAATTCATGCATAAGCCACAAGAAGACCATTAGAAGGTAGTAATGCGTATTATTAGGTATTTGAAGGGGACTCCGAGACGAGGGATATTCTTTAGAAGATATGGACATCTGGATATAGAAGTCTATACTGATGCAGATTGGGCAGGCAGTCTGACTGATAGGAGGTCTACATCAGGGTATTTTGCACTAGTCGGAGGCAATTTTGTCACTTGGAGGAGTAAGAAACAAAACGTAGTGGCATTGTCGAGTGCTGAAGCTGAGTTCCGAGGAATGGCCAAATGGGTCATGGAGGTATTATAGTTGAGAAAGGTACTACGAGAGGTGGGTTTCTCACAGTAGCGTCCAGCAGCTAAAGTGTGATAACAAGGCTGTGATAAGTATCACTGAAAATCCAGTGCAACACGATCGAACCAAGCATGTTGAGATAGACCGATACTTTATCAAAGAGAAGCTTGAAAATGGAGTTGTCAGTGTTCCCTTTGTTCATACAAAAGATCAGTTGACTGATATCCTCACCAAGGCTGTAGAGAAAAATGTGTTTGGACGAACGCTTAGCAAGTTGAGCATTGTAGACCCAGATGCTTAACTTGAGGGGGAGTGATGGTAAGTAGTTAAGATAAATACAAATCATAGGTTTGATTAGAGATTGTAATCATATCGAAGAGTATCATATCATATCTTTAAATTAGTTGAATTACCATAGATAGAAGAATGGAGAGACTATAAATGAGGGCATTGTAATACGATAATTCTCAATGAAAAATACAGCTTTTCATTCCTAAATTCATAGCATTTTGGACTGTTAATCTTTACTAAGAGCATTCTCTATTCCCTCACCGTCGCAATGGTCAAAGAACCATTGGGCCACCTAAATTCTGTCCATTCTAACATTCCATCATCGCAGGTTACAGGTCCCTAATCATAGTGAAATCATGATTCTTGGTGATTGCATATCGACCTGCCTCATTTCGGATCAGACGCAACGTAACATTTAACTAACATTATGATACATTTATCATAGTATACAACTGTTATGCCACTGCATAAACTAAGCTACTGGACATCCGTTCATGAAATTTTTTAGGAAGCTTAAAATTTTCACTCCGAATCTACACACATAGAACTGATTATAACAAATTATCTAAACTCAAATTGTGTATATGCAAAATATCATGTTAAAAGAAATTGACTACTGTAAATTACACAAAAAGAAAGAATCGACATACGTCTTTTGAGGGATATTTACTCTGTTGCTTTTCCATCCATCAAAACCAAGAGCAACGAGAAGTATCAAATCTAAAGCCAAAAAAATGGAAAAAAGGTTTTTTTACAATTTTGAGTTGTTATTGACCTGTATAAATATTTGCAATTATTGAAAAGATTACCCTTTTGTAAAGAAAATTTTCTATTTGTAATTTTCCCAATGAACAACAACAACAAAATTATCCTATTGCCTTAGAGGCTCCCGCTTATGGCCGGGAGTGGGGAGTCAGATGTACACAACCATACCCATGTATTAGATGTTAGAGAAATCGGAAAAAAATTGAAATTGTGCCAAGTTACAAACTGTGGTTAGCTTCGTACTTTGAGCTAAGATTATGATTAGTTTTATTAATGATGACTAGAAAATAATGAGTCTTTAAT
Source organism: Eustoma russellianum (assembly GCA_036186865.1). Classification (NCBI taxonomy): domain Eukaryota; kingdom Viridiplantae; phylum Streptophyta; class Magnoliopsida; order Gentianales; family Gentianaceae; genus Eustoma; species Eustoma russellianum. The sequence continues at coordinate 31,091,790 of AP025052.1, forward strand.
TATCTATATGATGAGTAGATAACTTTAGGCTTTTGAATCACTCAGTTCCAATATCGAGTGAATGAAAAATTAATGCTCAAAGTAAGGAGAAAAGTCAGCTCAGATCGGCCCGTACCTGATGGCCTCAGGTTGCGGACTGAGCTGCGAACCTGATGGACTCAGGTTGCAGACTGGGCTATAGGCCGGACTGTGGGCTGCAGACTACAGGCCGAGTCCAGCAGGTCGGATCTTATCAGCTGGGGTGGAGTTTGTTTGAGTTCAAACTTCCAGCTTGTTAAGATAAGCTAAGATTAAATTTTGAAAAGTTTTTGAGCTTTAACCAGCCGAGCTGGCCTTAATTTTTTATGATTTGACGGCTCAGATTGAACAGTTATTTCATCTGACGGCTGAGGGCAAACCTGATGTGGTTATCTGATCCATGGGTTCAGGCCGAGCAGGTATCTGATCTTACGGCTGTGGTTAAACTGACTGTAACAGACTGACCTCAAAATTTTCCTATAAATAGTGGCCAAGATGACCAATATGGTCACACTCACTCAGAAATTAAGATGTTCTTCTCCTTTCTCTACGATCACCTTCTGCATAATCATTCTCCCTCATACACTCTGCATTTCCAAGTAATTTGAGAAGTTCAGGGCAGCTTATAGGTTTGTTGAGTTCATATGATGCAGTGCTGCTCTTCTGAACTAACTTCCGTTGTATCATGGGAGACGATTGCTCCATCCGGTTGGGTACAGTGTACCGAAGCAATACGTCTTAAGGAAAGAGTTCTAGACTCACCTCGAATCTCTACTCAACCGAGCTGTTAAGGTTATTGCTTTGATGAGCTCTGCTTTGTGCTGAGTTCTGCTGATCGAGGGATAACGCAACACTATTGTTGTACAGTGTTGTCGAGCTGAGCTCTGCTGTTTGCTGAGCTCTGCTGTTTGATGGAGAGCATTCTTTGTTCTACAGCACTGCCGTGCTGAGCTCTGCTAGTGTGATGAGTTCGACTGAAGCGGCTGAGAGCACAACAGTTCTGTTGTGCTAAGTTGCCGACTAGACTGATCTGATCTGACTGATCAATTTGACTCCAGTTCAGCTTAGCTAAAAAGCTGATAGCACAAAACTACTATTCTGAAGTGTTATTGTGCTTAGGTCGGCTGGTCGACTTATTGTTGAAAATGCAAGCTCGATTGCGCTATATGAACTATCTTGACATGGCAGACCAATCCAACCTGAACTGAGCTCGGCATGTCGGCCACTACTTTATTTCACAAACAGACTGTATAGAAGTCAATTTTGTCTGACTTGAATTATTCCCAACAATTCTTAAGATGTAATTGTTATTGATTCTGTGTTGATTCTCGTTTGTTTCTGATGCTTACAGAAACTTAATGGAGAACACAAGCTCTAGCTCAGTTCAAGGCGCAGACGTATAGGGTGCTGCTCCAATGGCACCAAGTGCTAGGGTGCCGATGCATGCTCTTCCTGCACAGGGTCCCGCAGTGACCCAAGTAGAGAAACCGGAGAAGTTCTATTAGAGCTTCTTCAAGCGCTGGTAGAAGAAGATGATGTTCTTCTTGATTGATATGGGGTTGGCCTCGTTTTTAACCGAGGACTCACCTATGATGGATCTTGAGGAGGACCAGAACCAAAATATGCAAAACAAACTCTTTGTTGAAGCATTGAACTTCAACAATTATGTTTCTTGAAGCCATATTCTACAAAACCACAAAGTATTTGTGGCAGACTTTGGAAAAGAAATACCATACGAAAGATGCCTGCACTAAGAAATTTATTGTCGGAAAATTCCTGGATTTCAAAATGTCTGATTCTCGAACTGTTGTTTCTCAAGTTGAGGAACTTCAGAAGTTGGTTTCTGAGAAGGGAGAGGAGGGCATGTTGCTCAGTAATCCTTTCATGGTGGCTGGAGTGATTAAGAAGCTACCTCTTTCGTGGAGGAAATTCAGAATCTATCTCAAGCACAAGATAAAGGAGATGACATTGGAAGACCTAATTGTCCGACTCCTCATAAATGAAGATAATCGCATATCTGAATGAAAGTCAGAATCAAGCACCGGTCAAGCTAAGGCCCATGTTGCATAAGCTAAGAAAAAGAAGGGCCAACTTGGGGTGAACAAGAAAGACAAACAGATAGCCAAAGGCATTCAGGGGCATGTTAGCAATGAGCGTCAAAATCCCAAGAAGAAGCAGACCAAGGCAAAGGTGAACATCATTGATGCTATGGATGATCTGAACCTCTGTGCGGCAGTCTCAGAGTGCAACGCTATGGGGAACATGCATGAATGATGGCTCGATACTTGCGCCACGAGACTTGTCTGCTCCAGCATAGATATGTTCATGGAGTACCAGCCCCGGAACAATGAACATCTTCACATGGAGAACTCGGCCTCATCAAAGATCAAATGCGAGAGAAAAGTTATTTTGAAGCTCACCTCAGGGAGGCATCTGACTCTACCGAATGTGCTGCACGTCCCCGACATTTGGAAGAATTTAGTATCTAGAGCTCTTCTAGTCATGCATGGTTTTAGACTAGTATTAGCGTCCAATAAAGTTATTCTTTTGGAAAATGACATGTATTTAGGGAAGGGATACTTGACAAATAGAATGTTCAAGTTAAATGTCATCACTGTTGTACCGAAAAAGATTTGCCCGCAGAGACTGATAATATTTCTTCCTCTTTTGTTTACATACTTGATTCATCTTGTGTATGGCATTTTCATTTGGGACATGTGAATTATAAGTCAATATAACGAATGATTAATCTTGACTTGTTACCCAAATTAAATTTTGATAATGAAAATGCCAAATATGTGTTGAAGCGGAGATGGCAAAGGCGCCATTTCCTTCAATAGAAAGGAACACTGGACCTTTAGATTTAATTAATACAAATGTGGGTGATTTAAAATTTGTGCAAACAAGAGGTGGTAAAAAAGCATTTCGTAACTTTTATCGACGATGGCACACGATACTGTTATGTCTATTTGCTAAGTAACAAAGATGGGGCATTTGATGCTTTCAAAACTATAAAAATGAAGTTGAGAATTAACTTCGCAAACAAATTAAAGTGATTTGTAGTGATAGAGGTGCCGAATATGATACACCATTTAATGAGTTCTGTTCAAAACATGACATTATTCATCAAATGGCTGCATCATATTCACCTCAACCACATGGTATTGCTGAACGCAAAAACCAAACTCTGAAAGAGATGGTGAATGCTATGTTGATAAGTTCGGGCTTACCTCAAAACTTGTGGGGGGAGCCGATCTCTCAGCTAATATCATTTTGGATAGAATTCCAGTTAAGAAGATGGATGAAACACCATACGAGCTTTGGAAAGGTCACAAGCCTAGCTACAAATACTTGCTGGAAAAGGTGGTTGTGTCTAAACCAAGACAAGTTAAAAACGGGCCTAAAACGGTTGACTGCATATTTATAGAATATGCAACTAACAGTAGTGCATATCGTTTCTTGGTGCACAAGATAGATATTTCTGACATACATGAAAACGTTGTCATGGAATCAAGGAATGTAGTGTTCTTCAAAGATGTCTTTCTGAGAAAAGACAAAACAAAGAAGAAACGAGTACTGGTAAACGAATGCGTGAGGCAACTCCTCAAGGAAATGAGGGGCTTCGTCAAAGCAAGCGTGCTAGAATGCCAACTTTTTTTGGACCAAATTTTCTAACCTATATGGTAGAAAATGAGCCAAGAAACTTTTTCGAGGCGATGTCAACTCCAGAAGCTCTATTTTAGAAAGAGGAAATTAGCAGTGAGATAAACTCGATTATTCAGAATCACACTTGGGAGTTGGTTGACCTTTCAGTAGGAAGTAAACCACTCGGGTGCAAGTGAATTTTCAAGAAGAAGATGAAAGAGGATGGGTCTATCAAAAAGTATAAGGCGAGGTTGGTAGCAAAAAGCTATCGACAAAGGAAGGCTTTGACTTTTTTGACACCTACTCAACAGTAACTAGGACCACTTCTATAAGGGTGCTAGTTGCTATTGACGTAGTCTTTAACATGGAAATCCATCAAATGGATGTAAAGACTGCTTTTCTGAACGGTGAGTTGGAAGAAAAAATCTATATGGAACAACCTGAAGAGTTTGTGGTTCCAGGACAAGAATCAAAAGTCTGTAGACTTGTTAAGTCAATATACAGACTTAAGCAAGCGTCTAAATAGTGGCACTTGAAATTTGATCAAGCTATGCTAGCTAATAGTTTCAAGATCAAGTGACTGTGATAAGTGTGTCTATATTAAGAACACACAGTATGGATATGTGATAGTATGTCTCTATGTAGATGACATGCTGATCATGAGCAGTACTCGTGACATCATCTTAAATACAAAGAAGATGTTGACGAGAAATTTCGATAAGAAGGATATAGGACAGCCAAAGGACTCGTGTTGTCACAAACTTACTATATTGAATCTGTTCTAAGACTTTATGCTTGATGTGAAACCGGTGAAGACTCTGCTCGACTTAAGTATACACTTAAGGAAGAACCGAGACGAGTCAGTAGCTCAATTGGATTACTCGTAAGTAATTGGAAGTCTGATTTACATAACAAACTGCACAAGACAGACTTAGCGTGTTCGGTAAACAAATTGAGCAGGTTTACCATTAATCCAAGTGGTGATAATTGGAATGCTCTGAATAGAGTGACGTGATGCTTGAAGTATACAATGAATATTGGATTACATTACTCAAGATGTCTACCAGTGTTGGAAGGCTATCGTGATGCCAACTAGATATCTGATAGTAAAGATTATAAGTCCACCAGTGGATATTTATTCACGGTTGGTGGAAGTGTTGTGTCATGGAAATCCACAAAGCAAATATGCATAGCTTGTTCCACTATGGAACCGGAGTTTATAGCACTTGATAAAGCCTAGGAAGAGGCTGAATGGCTATCGCTCCTATGATCATACACTGTAATAGTCATTCAACTATAGGATGAGCTCAAAGCAGCATTTATAATGGTAAGTCTCGACACATGCATCGAAGACACAATACTGTTAAGATATTGATCTCTAATAGCGTGATTTCCATTGATTATGTAAAATCAAAAGAGAATCTTGCGGATCCGCTTACAAAAGGCTTGCCTAAAGATCAGATGTCAATCTTGACAAACGGAATGTGACTAAAACCTATAAATAATGAATCTTTGTAACAGTAATCTAACTTTGTTGACTAGAGATCACAACTCTTGGTTCAATGGGACAACTAAGTTATGGAGCTCAGTGAGCACTTACTCATTTTGTTAAATAAAAGTGTTGTCTGCAGAGAAATGAGGGTAAGATGAGGCTTTTAATGGTTCCTATATCTTGATATAACAAGTGGGGTATGGTAGAATACTCTTGATAGAAAACACCTATGTAAGTGTGAAGTGTGACCGCTTCTATGAGAATTTCGTAAGACCAAAGTTCTCTAACACACTTTCTGAAACCATGCAGTTTATGGCCAAAATGAATACAATCATGAGAACCAAAAAGGTGTTAAATGAAATGTTGTGTGAGTACTATTGTCTAGGTTCACACTAAAGGCCGGTTAGTTCAAGATATGAAGTCACTAATTAGCCGAGTGGATTCGATAGTATATCACTAAGAAAGGTTCAAATCAAGAAGCTACTTCTTCTGATGCAACATTTTCATGTCTGAATTCTCGGTAGAGTCTGTATAAACACTTGCATTAATTCCCATTCATGTGGGGGATTGTTGGAGAAATTGGAAAGAAATTGAAATTGGTCCAAGTTGTAAATTTCATTAATGATGAGTAGAAAATAACGAGTCTTTAATTATCTACGTGACGAGTAGATAATTTTGGGCTTTTGAATCACTCGGTTCCGATGCCGAGTGAATGAGAAATTAATGCTCAAAATAAGGAAGAAAGTCCGCTCAGCTCGGCTCGTACCTGATGGGCTCAGGTGACGGACTGAACTGCGGACCTGATGGGCTCAGGTTGCGGACTGGGCTACAAGCTGGGATGCGAGGCTACAAACTGCAGGCCGGGTCCTGTAGCAGCGGGTCAGATCTTATCAGCTGGTGTTGGTTTGTTTGAGTTCAAACTTTCAGGTTGTTAATATATGCTAAGGTTAAATTCTGAAAGTTTGTTGAGTTTTCACCGGCCGAGCTGACCTGAATTTGTTATGATCTGACGGTTCAGATTGAATATTTATTTGATCTGACGGCTGAATGCAGACCTGATGCGGTTATCTGATCCAAGGGTTCAGGCCGAGCAGGTATCTGATCCTATGGCTATGGTTGAACTGACTGTAACAGAATGACCTTAGGATTTCCCCATAAATAGTGGCCAAGATGACATCTGTGGTCACACTCACTTAGAAATTTAGAAGTTCTTCTCCTTTCTCTACGATCACCTTCTGCGTAATCATTCTCCCTCATACACTTTGCATTTCTAAGTAATCCGAGAAGTCCAGGGTAGCTTAGAGGTTCGTTGAGTTCATAAGCTGCAGTGCCACTCGTCTGAACTGACTCTCGTTGTATCCTAAGAGACGATTGCTCTATCTGGTTGGGCAGAGTGTACCGGAGCAATATGTCTTAAGGACAGAGTCCTGGATTCACCTCTGATCTCTGTTCAGGTGAACTATTAAGGTTATTGCCGTGTTGAGCTCTGTTTTGTGTTGAGCTCTGCTGATCAAGGGGTAGCACAACACTGTTGATGTACACTGTTACTGAGCTGAGCTCTGCTGAGCTTTGCTGTGTGCTGAGCTCTGCTGTTTGGCTGAGAGCATTCATTGTTCTACAGCATTGTCGTGCTGAACTCTGCTAGTGTCCTGAGCTCGGCTGAAGCGGCTGAGAGCACAACTGTTCTGTTGTGCTAAGGTGTCGACTGGACTGATTTGATCTGACTGATCAATCTAACTTCAGTTCAGCTCGGCTGGAAGACTGATAGCACAGAACTACTGTTCTGAAGTGCTATTGTGCTTAGGTCGGCAGGTCGGCTCACTATTCAGAACGCAAACTCGATTGCACTATCTGAACTGTCTAGACCTGGCAGATCAATCCATCCTGAACTGAGCTCGGCGGGTCGGCCATTGCTTTATTTCATAAACAAAATGTACAGAAGTCAATTTTGTCTGACTTGAATTATTTCCAACATTAAAAAACACACAAAAATTGTTTTTCGATAAGCCACAATCAAAATTGCGTCAAACTGTGTCGATCAAACGCTACTTCGCAATATAATTTTTCCAATAAACGTCACTATTAATCCACATTAGGAGATTACCGAAGTGCGCCAATTGTACACTTTAGACGCTACAAAATGACCTGCCTAAAAAGGCACATACAGCTTCCTACTAAGCTACTCTTGCAAATAGTGGCTTAAAACATATTCTCAATGCTCATCAATGACGAGGTATTGGTATTCCTTGAAACTATTATAGCTTTGATTTAAATCTTCTTATCATTCTGAATTATGTTTCATTTTTAATCATCTGATTTAGTTATATTAATAATCATTTGAATTACGTTATTATTATATTTGATTTTAATCACTCTTCCAAAAGTAACTTATTAAAATATTTCATTAGGAAAACTTATTTCAAACATTTCTGGTGCAAATTAATAAAAAGAAGGAAAATTTATATAGATTAGGTGTATTTTTAAAAGTAGTATTCTCAAAAGGGTGCACAAGGTCTCCACTTCTCATGTAATCAAGTAAGCAACGACACGCTCCAGGACACAACTCAGTTGGTATTCAGATGATAAATTGTATTTAAGATTGTCATTTCGAATTTTGACAGCCGCAGTGTGGGTGTTTGGGTTCTGCCGTCAGCTTCTTATACCCGAACGAGTTTGGGCTTGGACACTTTGTGCGCACCAAGTCATGTGCATCCCATCTAAGAATTCTCTAAACGACCTAATTTATATCCTCTACAAAAATCCTTAAGACTGAGACGTTAGATACTCTAGACGACATCGGGTATGATCTTTTGCGTCTAAATAAGCAACAACACGCCCACATAGATATAGCTCAGAGGAAAAGGTTCTGGGTGCTTAAAGATAGCCGTGTTGATCATACTATTGCGTCAGTTCAATCCTTCAATCATCAGTAGATTTGGGATAGGATCCCCTCACCGCTACTCTCTCACCGCGTGCGTGACCGTACGACACGTGGCAAAAAGGGAGGGTGGTGAGGCTGGGTGAGGGTAACCCTCATCCAGCCTCACCACCCCTACTGAAGCCACGTGTCGCGTCCTGCGGTGAGGAGATCTCATCCCGTAGATTTGTGCTTGTTGCGACTTTGTTAAAGAATGCAAGATTAAAATGAGTCTACTTTTTGCCCGGATCAGATCAGACGAGGCTTGTTATGAGGTAAAATATAAGATCTCCAATCACACGATGCCACGTGTACAAAAGGGCAGCGTGCCCTTTTGTACACGTGGCGTCGTGTGAACGGGCCCTTTTGTACACGTGGCATCGCGTGATTGGATGCCTCATATTTTACCTCATAACAGACCTCTTCAGATCTCATCCGTTTTTTGCCAGACATATCTCAAAGTTTAAATCGTCCATAAGACACTATTACCGAAACAAAGGGCACCCTAAGAGTTGGGATCCAACGTTTAAAGTAATTAACAACAAAGGTCGTACTCCAACTAGTAAGGGTCCATATCACTTCTGGTCTCACATCGTACTCCAACCAGTAAGGGTTCATATCACTTCTGGTCTCACATGAAATATAGAGATATAAATCAAGAACGTGATAGATTTAGACAGCATTATAGAGCCAAAACAATAGAATTCTCCACGAATATCTTCCGAGGGATTCGAATTCTAGTATTCTTCTTTCAAGGTAATTATACATTGCCTATGAAGATATGTCCTAGGGACGTAATCAACAACAATAGAGACTGAAGTGTGTGGTCCCTTTAGTCGAGTCCTTTGTGAACCACAACCTTAGCAACAGTAGGCTCACGTCCTCTCTCTCTTTTTTTGTCGTGTTCTTGGCTATTTAAACACAATCAGTCCTGCTCATTCTGTACGGGATTCTTGGAAAACTGAAAGAAGTAAACAAAACCCTGATCAAGTGAAACTTTAGTTGCTCAAAGGAATGGATGAAAAGAAGAGCTATTTAGCAATTATAGTGATTCAGGCTATATATACAGGGATGTTCATCCTTTCTAAGGCTGCATTGGATGTGGGTATGAGCACATATGTCTTTGTTTTCTACAGACAAGCTTCTGCAACAGTTTTCTTGGTGCCTATTGCTTTGTTTCTTGAATGGTTTTTTCTCTTCATCCCTTCTCTATTTTTCTGTCCATCTTAAAGGCAAATCAACCCAAAATATACTTCACTGATCATTTATATGTCTTCTTCATTTATTTATTTTGTTTTTCTTTTGGTTTCTGTCTTCTCTGGACGTATCTATTCAGGAAAACTGCACCTGCTTTATCATGGATGATCTTTTTCAAGATTTTCATGTTGTCCTTTTTCGGGTAAGTATTCTTTTATATAAAAAGTAAAAACTACTATCCAAGAGCACTGGGCGTATAAAAGCTGTGACACACACACAGATTATATATATATATATATATATATAGATAGATAGACACACACATACATATGTGTGTGAGAGAGAAACTAAATAAAAACACTAAGAATAAAGAAAGTACTAATACGCTCAACGAAGTTATAATGGTTTGTGGTGCATGCAGGATTACGTTAAGCTTGAACATTTATAGTGTGAGTTTGGAATACACATCTGCAACTTTGGCTGCTGCAACCACAAATACACTTCCAGTTATTACATTCTTCTTTGCCTTCCTACTCAGGTAATATTTCATTTGCTTCTCTACCACTAGTTTTCTAAAGACTTTTCATGGATGTCCAAATATATTTCAATTTCAATTGGAAAAAAAGGGAAGGATTGGTCGGACGATGTCACTAATATACCACATTAATTTTTTATTATTTTACTAGAATGTGAAAATATGTACAGAAATGTATTAATAGATTGTGTCTCAAACAGGGTATGTCGCGTAATTTATATATCCTCCATAAATAAGCAATTAGTTGGAACTAGAGAAATTAGTGGTACGAAATTGATGAATATATAGATTACTACCATAGTGCATATATAATTTATAGGGAGTTTATATTTATATTTAAATATAAACGCATGTATACACATCCATATATATCAAGATTTGAAAAGTTCGTCCCTATGACATAGTTTAGTTGGTATTTGAGTTGGGATTTGCTCCAAGAGGTCAAGAGTTCGATTCCAGTGACTCGTACAGTGTGGATTTTCCTCTGCTGCTTGGCCGGATTTTCCTCTGCTGCTTGGCCGAATGCCTGGTCTGCGTAAGATTTCATCCAATCTTGGATGCCACTGGCTCTTGATTTGCATCTTCCACACATGTTCCTTGAGGTTGGAGCGATAGAGACCCATGGAGGGAGGGATTTCACCTTTGCTTCAATATTTGAAAAGTTTATGAAATCAAATCTCATCATATACACATCCATGTATAAATTCTCGTGGACAAAAACCATCACCCAGTCTATGGCACAACTTTTTGTGTATGCAATTTAACTTGAACAATAATCGGATCATATATCCAAAACAGCATAAAGCCACTTTCACATGCATTATTTGGAATAAAATTTGGATATAAGTGTATTTTTCCATCCATATAGTATATTCATATATCAAAAAAAAATACAAACTTTCTATAACACCAATCTTACCTAATCTAATTTCAAGAAATAACATTTAGGCATTGAGAACCCAAATCAGTAAAGATGTAAGATAAACAAAGTTTTTCTGATTTTAAATCATCAAGATTTCACCAATCCTTCACAATCTCTGCATTTCTACAACAATAACAACATTACCTCATTGTCTTAGAGACACTCGTCTATAGCAGAGTATGGGATATCGGATGCACGCAGACATACCTATGTGTTAGAAACACACAAAGGTTGTTCCCCGATGACCCATAATGAAAATTGTTATCAAGTTGTGTTGATCAACAACTAGTTCATAATAGCACAGCCAATTCAGTGAGTCATTTTGCTTTATTTTATCATATTCTAAAGTTAAAGAAGAGAGCGTCGTTGACATAAATAAGTTAACATAAATTTCAAATTCTATTCTTTCTAAGTCATAAAATTCCTGATTGTGGTCCTTAGATAAATGAAGAAAAACATAAAATGTTACATTCAAAATTATCACTTTTTCATTTAGACGGTTTCCTGGTTTGGGAACTTTACAAGAGGTCGTCCCAGGACATAACCCAACTGGTTCCGAGAAGGAGTTCTCGAAAAGGAGATCAGGGTTTCAATTCTTGCCAAATGCAAGAGAGCCTCTTTCCAGCAAGTTCATAGTGTGGGAGCTTCCTTGGCCTGTAGGCTGGCCTGCAGTGCTGGGGGCTCTTTATGCAGACTACTGTGTCTATGACCAAGCTCCTCCTATCGAGCCGTTGGGTATCTGATTTATATTTCTATATTATCTTTAGAACTGGGTGTGGCAGAGACCTTTGGATTCAACCTTGGATAAATTTCCTTTCTCAGTTTTCTTTCTTTTCCCTCCCCTTTCGGCCCTTCCCTTCCCTCTTTGCTGCAATACTTGTCTTTTCTGTCCTTTTAAATGATAATTGCATATTCTTTATCGAACATTCAATGGACACCACAAATATTCCTAAAACATTCTCTGTAATTGGTCATGACCCGAGAACTTATAGTTCAAAGGACATATAACCTCGTATTTCGCGCTAGAAAATGCAGAAGTCAACCTCTAACACATAAAAACAACTTAAATCCACATTATATTCACAATTATCTTATACTAATACACAATAATTTAGCATGGTCTTCTCATAACTCTACCATCATTGCATATCATCAACAAAATAAGCATCATAAAAATGGTTATCAAGGAACAAAGTAAAAAAATTAAATCAAATCATACCAAATCACAGAAGTAAAATATTCTCATATTTATTGTATTTATTGTATTGATTTTATACGATAGATAGCTTCCATGATTGTACTATACATAGACAGTTGTAAATCAATGAAAAATCGTTTTTCGTTCCCACATTAAGATGTTATTAGAATAGGCTCAGAAAAGATTCATCATTATCGTTTAACCCTTTCCGACCAAATTCACCAAAAAAAAAAAACCAAGCATCACCTTCTCTTGATTGTGTTCACGCGTCTAAACAAATAATTCAACTAGCAAACAGCCCCACCCGCAAACAATCCTACCAATAAACATAACTATACATAAACATATAAACAACCATCATAGTCTCAAGTAAACATAGACATAGTAAATCCATTCAGCTACAAACACAATGTCAGAAGGAGATTTCAGCAACTTAAAATCAAATACACAAACTATGGCCGACAAGCTAACATGGCAAATAGTCAATCTGCTTCTAAATAGACACGACAATCAACTAGCCACCGAAATCAGTGCTGATAGCCTTTCAATTATCTTAAAATTCAACCATGACATGTAGCATGTCTTATAAAAAAGGCAATCAGAGGCCGAAGAAAGACACGTCACCTTGTAGGCGAACCACCCTAATCACAAACCCATCGTACGCAAGATGGGAGCAGTAGGATCAGGCAGTATTTACCTAGACGTTCAAAATATTAAACCAACATGAACTAACAACGTGGCTCAATATCCTGCGGCTAAGACTTTATGGAATGGACTGGCTGTAATATACAGTAGCAAGACAGACTCATTCACGCTTACGAATTTCACTAGAAGGCGTGCACAATCAAACATGGGTTTTTGATTGCAAAGTCACAGATACGATGACTCATGACTTAACAACTTATCATACTTATCTATTTCTACTCAATCCCATATTCAAACGCCTAATGTAAAATTAGTAAAAGTTGAAGAAGAGTGGCGTATTGTTTTTTCATAGATGACCCTAAATCATTATCTCTACGTTTCTACATTGTCATCGAAGTTATTGTCACTAAGTCAAGTGACGAAGGAGCTTAATTGTCTGGTACTCATGTTCTCATTTCTGTTTCTTGCGTCATATTCTTATCCAAAGAGATTATTGTATATGGTTGTGTGCGCACAGGCATTTACTACGTTAATCAGGTGACCCACCAGGGCCAAACAATGCTTGCTCACGAAATGGTTAAGAAACGACTTTGTCTATGGCATAGGCATTGTGTCATCCATCTTTTTGGGTAATTAAAACCTTTATTCCTCAATCTTCTAAAAAATAATACCCCTTCTCATTTGCAAGACATGTATTCGCGCAAAAATCATCGTGTTATTTTTTGATCTAATAATACACGAGTTGATTCTATTTTCTCTCTACTACATTCTAATGTCTGCGGATGAGCAACCGTGTCTAATCAGAACTGATCCAGTACTTTGTGATTTTTGTAGATGACTTTTTCAACATGACATGGCTATACTTGTCTGAAGTTCTTGAAAAATTAATCGTATTCTTTTGTATGATTCAAAATCAATTTGATAAGAAAATACAAATCTTTTGATCTGAAAATAGTAGAGAGTTCGTCAACCAAACCATGGACACCTTTTTTAAAACGCATAGCTTGGTTCTTCAAACATCCTGGCCCAACACACCACATCAAAATAGGGTGCCTGAGAGAAAAAAATTGGATAATTCTTAAAATGATTCAAGTCATGATGTTTTGAGTCCCACGTCCCACAGTCCTACTGGCCTGAGGCTGTCGCTACCTCTACCTACCTATCAAACCAATTACCTAGTAAAATACTTTGTCACAGAACAACATTACAGCTTCTAGCAACTCAAACTACTCTCTCATCCATCCTTACCTTACCACCTAGGGTGTTTGGTTGTTCGGTCTTTATTCATATTCCAAAATATGAGCGCTCAAAACTTGACGTGTGTGCAGAAAACAAGTATCTTTGTTGGCTATGACACCATTCAAAAAAGCCATCGTTGCTACAATCCGAATACATGTCGCGTCCATATCACCACGATTGCATTTTAATATAAAGTGAATACTTTTTCACCCACCAGCATAGTGTTCAAAGAGAGACGATCGGTGAACCACTAAACTGGTTGAACAGCTTTAGTTGTCTATAGAGTAGTCAAATAGAACAGGTAGATAGAGACATCGAGTCTGTCTCTATCAACATCGATGGAGTTAATGAATCAGCCCCAATAACCGTGACCCTCCTTCGTCAGATGTCCTATAAGAGGTAAATGTCTTATGCCTTGATGGAGATTTATACGATAATATCGATTCTACTGCTATTAATGATGATACTTTTGGAGGACAATAGTATTATCTGCCTCCAATAAGGAATCGATGAATAACACCTTAGAAGTACTCACTTGAGCATGTGTCTCGAAACAGTAGGTATCCTGTAAACATAGACAGGGAAAAAATTACAGATACTGCACAAGCATTTTTCCACGCTTTTTTGCCAAAACTATCTCGAGGGCAGTACAGGAAGCACACACGAAGAATGAGTGGCGGGGGGCCATTGAAGCACAGATGAGAGTCCTTGAGAAAATAGAACATAAGAAAAATGCATACTACCAAAAGAAAAGAAACTAGTGGATTGCATGTAGATGTTCAACATTAAATACAAGATGGATGGTACTATTGAGAGATAAAAGACAAATGTTAATAACAAAGGGATATATGAAGACATATGGCATTGATTATTCAGAGACCTTCTCTCTGATAATAAAGATTGATATTAGGGTACTGTTTTCGGTATCAGTGAATAAAGATTGGCCTCTCACCAATTCAATGTTAAGAATGCATATTTATGTGGGGAGCTGAAGGAGGTGGTCTGAAGTATTTTCTAGAGATTGATGTTCTTCGGTCAAAAAAAAAGAAAATTTTCATATCTCAATGGAACTACGTCTTAGATCTACTGACCAAGGTCGGAATGGTAAAATGCAACACAAGTGACACTTTGATGATGGTAAACCACAAGTTAAAATTAGAGTAGGGGCCTCCACTGGTGAATCAAGAACAATATCAAAAACTAGTATGGAAATTGATATATCTCTTTTACAACAGGCTTGATATTGTACACGCAGTCGGAATGGTAAGCCAGTTCATGCACCAGCCTGAAGAAGTACACATAGAGGCAGCCATGAAAATAGTTCGGTACCTAAAAGGCACACAAACCCGAGGCATTATATTTGGAAAGAATGAACACCCAGATGTTGAGGTTTTCATTGATGTAGAAGTGGCGCCATTGATGTAGAAGTGGCAAGTAACCTTAATGATTGATGGTCTACCTCACGATATTTAATCTGGGTGGGAGAGAATCTACTGACATAGAGAAGCAAAAAAAAGGCAGAATCGCTATCTAGTGTAGAGGCTGAGTTCACAGGAATTTCCAAAAGTGTAATGATAATTCTGTGGTTAAAGAAATTAATGACTAAGATTGTGTTCCTACCAAAACTTATAACTCACTAAATGTGTGACAATAAAAAAGCAATTAGTATCTTTGAAAATCTAGTACAACATGATAGACCAAAACATATAAAAAGATACCTACATTTTATTACAAAAGTAATCGTTAAGCTTCCATCTATGAAGTCCGAAGATCACCAAGGCAACATTCTCACAAATGTAGTAACTAGAAAAGTGTTCAATTTAATACTATGCAAGTTAGATTTTGGTGGTTCCACTACCTAATTTGAGGAGAAGTGTTATCAAGGAGCAAATTAAAGAAGAATCAAATCAAATCATATCAAATTACCGAAAGAGAATATTCTCACATTTATTGTATTTTATTGTATCGATTGTATATCATAGACTGAGGCAGTGATTGTATTATACATATATAGAACCAATATAAACGGTTGTAAATCAATGAAAAATCATTTTTCATCCCTGAATAAAAAAAGAACACTTTGGCGACAACACGAGTATTTTCTTCTTCTTTACCAAATTTTTTTTTGGGCCCGAGATTGATGGTCTCGTATTTTCTTATTCTTTCTCATTTCTTTTTTCTTCCTCGATTCTTTCTTTCTTTCCCTTTTTTTATCTTTTTCTTTCTCCCTGTGGATCGTCTCTTGTGCTGTTTCTTTTCTATCTTTCCTTCTGCTCTGTTCTACTGATTTGTTCCCTTCCATGCGAGAATGTTCTATATCTATTTAAAATGAAGAAACCGCTTGATAACTTCTAAGTAGTTATTTCATTAAGTGGTTTTCCTTTAGTTTTATGTTTTATTTTATTACATAACCTATTACCCATTTTTTTGAAATTAAGATTTTTGTTTCTGCGGGTATCCTTACAAGTTTAAATCCTGCGTAGGACATCTGAACCTGTGCCTTCTCTTCCCAATGGCAGAGATATTGGATTATATTTTTGTGATACTTCATCCTCCAAATCATAATGTCAATGAAACAACTCTGTGTGTTTTTAATATATGGGTATAATTGTCTACGTCTGACCTTTTATACCTATGATAGGTGGAAGCCTCTAAGGCAATGAGTAATGTTGTTGTTGTTGATATCAACAAATGTTCAAAGCACATTTAATGTATTTAGTTATTTGTGTACGTAAAACAAATAAAAGAGAACATCACAATCCTTGTGATTTGAACCTTGGAACGCAAAATCTACGATCGAACTTGATTTGAAGAATGAGTGTGAACATTTATGAAGGAACCATGCACTGACCAAGAACCAATATATAGATCGATCCTTGGATACTAGTTGTCTGTTGGAAAATAATTCAAGTCAGACTAATTGACTTCTGTACAGTAATGGTCGACCTGCGAAGCTCAGTGTAGGCTGAACCAATCTGCAAAGTCAGGACAGTTCAGATAACGCAATTGAGTTTGCGCTCTGGACAGCCAGCCGACCTGCCATCTGAACTGAATAGCACTTCTGAATAGTGGTTCTGTGCTATCAGCTTTCTAGCCGCTCAACGCAATTGTATTTGCGTTCTGGGTTAATCACCAATCTGCCGACCTCGGCACCTCAACACAACAAACGAGAGTTGTGCTCTCAGCCACTTCAGTCGAGCAGAGCTCAGCACCGCAGAGCTGCAGAATAACAAATGTCCTCAGCCAAAGCAGCAGACCTCTGCACAGAGCAGAGCTCAACAAGAACGCTTCAAAACAACGAATGTTCTAAGCACAACAGCAGAGCTCAGCACAAAGCAGAGCTCAGCTTAGCAATAACCCCAACAGCTCAAGCGAGCAGAGACCCGAGGTGAGTCTAAGACTCTGTCCTTAAGACGTTATTGCTCCGGTATACTGTGTCCAACCAGAGGAGCAACCGACTCCTAGGATACAACGGAGATCAGTTCAGACGAACGGCACTACAACGTTGAACTCTACTAACCTGTTAGATGTCCTGAACTTCTCGGTATACTGATGCAGAGTGTAGTATGAGGGAAAGAATGAATATGCAGCAAGGGAGATTGCAGAGAAAGAGAGGAACTTCAGAATTGTTCTGAGTATGTGTCCACAGAGGTCAGCTTCAGCCACTATTTATAAGAAAATTCTGAGGTCAGCAGTTACAGTCAGTCCAATCTCAGCCATAGGATCAGATACCAGCTCGGCATGAATCATTGGATCATATAATCGCGTCAGGTCTACCCTCAGCCGTCAGATCAACTGACTGTTTAATCTGAGCCGTCAGATCATAACAAATTTCAGGTCAGGTCAGCCGGTTAAGGTTCAACAACTATCCAAAGTTTAACTTTATCCTATCTTAACAACCTGGAAAGTTTGAACTGAACAAACTCCTTCCTGGCTGATAAGATCCGACCGGTGCTACAGGACCCGGCCTGCAGTCTGCAGCCTGTAGTCCGGCATGTGGCCCAGTCCACAACCTGAATTCATCAGGTACACAGCCCAGTCCGCTACCTGAGCTCATGCCCAGGTACGGGCCGAGCTGAGCTGACTTTGCCCTTTACTTTGAGCATTAATTTCTCATTCATCCGGTATCGGAATTGAGTGATTCAAAAGCATACAATTATCTACTCGTTGTGTAGATAATTAAGGACTCATTAGTTTCCACTTATCAATAGTAAAACTAACCATAACATTAGCTCAAAATTCGTTGCTAACCACAGTTTGCAACTTGACCCAATTTCAATTTCTTCCCATTTTTCTCCAACATTGTCATCTTGAATGTAATTGAGAGGAGAAAAATTGTCATCTTGAATGTAATTGAGCAAAAACTCTTTGAAAGGACCTTGGCTTGATCTAATAACTCGTGTAGAACCATTGGAGACTTTGTAACACCGCTTGGAGGTTTAAATTTATTCACTCCATGTGCTCAAAGAGTTGATGAAGTTCAACCTTGATTCAAAATCAAGAAACAAGATTTTGCATCTAACATGATTTTTCAAGGAAAGCCCTTTGTTTTTTATTGATTAATAATCTGGAAAATTGTGTCTAAGAAATGTCCTATAGCCTCCGTTATAGAGAAACAAGGTGGCTGCAACTACGGAAAAACTGATTAAAAAATAAAACATTGAACTGAAAAGGAAATTATTTACAAAAACTCTTCTAGAAGACTTTCTCTACAAGAAATATGGTTTCTTGGACAACATTCCAAGGAATATTTGACCTCCTTACATCTGAATCTGAACTTGGGATCTTAATCAATTATAGGTATATAAAGTATCATTCACATGCATATGGCTACAATAAAACTTTTCTTCTTTCTATGTACTGTTAGTATATACTGTTAACAAGCTCGGTTAGAAAATGGATACAAGAACAAGGAGTAAAATGAGCAAGTTTGATGGCTTGAGGCATGTATTACACTTTCCGTAAGGAATATTTGTCATCACTAGTTTTTGCAGGGTTATAGGCAAGTTTTCTTCTAGGATACAACAACCAACAAGTTTCAATCCTCATCAATAAGGAAAAAAACCAAATGAACTTTCAAATTGACAATGTTTTTCGTGTAGGAAGAATAATTTTGATTGCTAGAATTAACTTGTGTAAAGATTCCTTGAAATGTGTTGCATTAGCCTTTTTATAGGCTCTTGAACTTCATTTCAGACGTTTCTAGCCGTTGCATAGTGATTGGATATGTCCTTTGGTGCATAAGTTGTAACTTTCGATGAAAAGTTACGTCTGTTGAGCACATCGATCGATGTCATCGATTGATATCTCATTGAGAGCTCCAACTTTTCATCTGAGCCACATCGATCGATCGAAGTATCGATTGATGTCTCACAGTATGCTCCAGTTTTTTAACCAAGCTACTTCAATCGATCTATGTATTGATTGAAGTCACATCGATCGATCCATGTGATCGATATATGTTAGACATTGTATTGCAACTTTGTACTCAAGTCACATTGATCGATCTATGTAACGATCGAAGTGATCGATCGATGTCCAACAGAATACTCAACTTCATTTTTCAAGCCACTTGGATCGACCAAGTCGCTTCGATCGATACATCGATCGATCGAAGTCATGCGCCAAGCTATTCTTGTTTTTACTTTTGTTCCAATTCACCTTCATTCTTCTTTCCATTGCCTTTACAAACTATATAACAAGCTCTACCTTCATTTTTTTTTGTTTTTTTTTATTTTTATCCTAACTAAACCGTCCATAATCACACGCCAGATAATTAGGAATGATTTTTGCATTGTAGTACATAGAAACCAATCATTGAAACGAACATAATTAATGCAGAAACGACTGTGTAAATAGAAAGATTCGTATGAAAGCAATTACGACTTGTGGAACTGTTATCTTTTTCTTCTTTGAAGAAACAATTTGTACTGTTGAGTAGTCTTCACGTCCTCCTCGTATGAATGTTGATACATCATCCTCGTATAAACCAATGCAATACAACAAGTTTCGACAGCTTGGATTAAAAATTACTGACAGGTTGGAAGACGTCAAGTTGAAGAGAATATCTGGAATTGCAAAGGTTGCAGGAATATCAGTGTGTGTAGGAGGAGCAGCAACAATAGCATTTTACAGAGGACCTTACTTAAGGTTATTGGTGCATCACCACTTATTGTGCACTCATGTGCAGCATAATCAAGCTCACACTCCTTCAGGCAAGACATGGACAAAATATGTTTTTCTCATGCTCCTCTCCAATACATTTTGGAGTATGTGGCTTGTTTTACAGGTAACTTCAACATCAAATTATAGGGAAAGTGTCTTTTTTTTTTGCTATTTTCTTTTCTTTTCATAGTCTAAGGTAATTGTCCGCCTCTCACCTTTCCCAGACCCTAGCGATAACTTTTGATATCGTTGGGATATATTATGTATGATTGTTGCTGTTGTTTTATCGTCTAAAGTTACTAACTTTAGAACGTGTATTCCCATCTAAGGTTTTTTTCCATTTTCAATGGAGTCAATGACACACTCTTTCTTAACTTTGAAATATAATGAAATAAAGCAAAATGACTCACTAAATTGGATGCGTTGTGAAGTAGCAGTTGATCAATACAGCTTGACGCAATTTTCATTATGGGTCATCAGGAAACAACATCTGTGTGTTTCTAATACATGAGTATGGTTGCGTACATCCAACGTCTCTATACCCCGTCATAGACGAGAAGCTCTAAGGCAATGGAGTAATGTGGGTTTCTCATTGAAGGATGGAAGAAAACACCCCTCACCGGATTTTGACTAGAATCGAACTGTTTTCTTGCTTTTCTATATCTTTTTTCTTTTTCAAGAATTTTTATACATAATATCACTTGGAAATTTTTATAAAAAGGTCCAGAGAAGAATAAATAATACACAAATTATATAAGTAAAAACACTCAAATATATATATATATATAGATATATATAGATATAGATATATATACATACATAAGAACAATTCAGCATATCACCTGTCATTGTTTAAGATAAAAGAAAAAATCACAAAGAGGATGTTCTCATTATTGTGATATTATCAACAATATCACGTCCAATTGTGTGAAAATGTATTTAAAAAAATTAATAAATCAGTAACATAATCTTAGTTTAATTAATTATTTTCAAAGAGAACATAATCTAAGCATCATCCCTTTTGAACTCTACAGCACAATGTCTTCATCTTTATTTTATTGTTTTTCTTCCAACACAACAATGTATATACTTATAACATGGAATATGGATATTGTTAACAAATTGGTCTACCTTAGTTTACCACCTATTTAATATTTGTGTTGTTTTTTTTCCTTCTAAATTTGAAGTTATATAGAGTTTCTTTCCTCTTTATTTTCTAAAGTTCAAGTCATTTATCTATTTCACTTATTATTTGACAATCTTTTATATGTCCCTTCTCAAAAGGGATTACTTATAATTCACAATTTCATAATGAAAAACAGGGACGAGTGCTGAAAATATATCCCTCAAAAGTTGTGTGCACCACTCTACAATGCTTTCTTAGTGCTGTCCAGTCATTGATTCTTGCCATTGCTATGGAAAGAGACCCTAACCAATGGAAACTCAGTTGGAACATCACTCTCCTCTCCGTAACTTATTGTGTGAGTGAAACATGATGCACTACTTACATTAAAGTTGTACTCTATATAATGTGACATATCATATGTCTTAAGATAAATATGTGATTTAATCGGCTGCTTAATGATTAAGTTTATGTGTTGTAACATGGACATCACTCTCCTCTCCGTAACTTATTCTGTGAAAGAAACACATGGTGCACCACTTACATTGAAGTTGTACTGTATATAATGTGGCATATCATATGTCTTAAGATAAATATGCGATATAATCGGCTGCTTAATGATTAAGTTTATGTGTTGTAACATGGACATCACTCTCCTCTCCGTAACTTATTATGTGAATGAAACACATAGTGCACCACTTATATTAAAGTTGTACTGTATAGAATGTGGCATATCATATATCTTAAGATAAATATGCGATATAATCGGCTGCTTAATGATTAAGTTTATGTGTTGTAACATAGACATCACTCTCCTCTCAGTAACTTATTGTGTGAATGAAACATGGTGGACCACTTACATAGTAGTTCTACTGTATAGAATGTGGCATATCATATGTCTCGACACAAATATGCGATATAATCGGGTGCTTAATAATTAAGTTTATGTGTTGTAACATGGACATAACTCTCCTCTCCGTAACTTATTTTTTGAATGAAACATGGTGCACCACTTACATAATAGTTGTACGGTATAGAATGTGGCATATCATCATATATGTCTTGAGATAAATACGCGATATAATCGGTTACATAATAATTAAGATTACTTGTTGTGATATGATTATTAGGGAATTGTAGTCACTGGTGTGACATTCTACTTGCAAGCTTGGGTAGTGGAGAAGAAAGGTCCAGTGTTTTTATCAATGACAACTCCATTGTCCCTCATGTTCACAATTTGTTCTTCTGCCATCTTCTTTGGAGAAATTATTAGCCTAGGAAGGTAAACTGCTTTTCCCAATACTCGGTCTTTTTTTTTCTAGGATAATTACATTTTGGCTCTATGTGTTTTAGCAAATCAATCGTTAGACCTCCTGAGTTTTAGGACTAAAACAAAAATTAGGTTGTCTATTAAAATCAACGGAGACAACCTTATTTGTTACAGCTTTTGGCCCCCCCCCCCCCCCATGTTTTTGATAAATGATTCCGGCACCCCTTCTACTTTTAGAATTTTTACTTTTACATCTTATGTGTTTTTTTAGACTTTCCATATCTAATGAAATCAAAGACACACCCTTCTTTGACTTTGGAATATGATGAAATGAAGCAAAATGACACACTAAATTAGTTGCGATTCTTATATTGTGAAATATCAGTTGTATCGACACAGCTTGACGCAATATTCATTACGGGTCATCGAGAAACAAACTTTGTGTTATATCTGACCTCCATACGCCGCCATAGACGCGGGGCTCTAAGATAGTTGTTGTGTTTTTTTAGACTAAATGTATAATTTCTGTTATCTTTAACAGAAATTCTGGTTTTCATTTCAGCCTAAAAACACAAGGGATACAAAGATCCAAAAATAAAACATAAGGGTTTTAGAGATTGATTTGCCCAAACATAATTATCTTTTTTTTTTGCTCTACCTATTTCTTTAATGTCATTAGATTTCCAACATTATATTTCTTTTCATAATATATTGTCTAGCTAATTCTTGAATGTCATTAGATTTCCAATATTATATTTTTTCCTAATATATCCCTTTGTTCCTGCAGTTTGTTAGGAGGAGTTTTGCTAATTCTTGGGCTTTATTTTGTTCTATGGGGTAAGACTAGAGAGAAGAAAGAAGACAATGATAACTGTGTCATTTCAATAAATGAGACAGGAATGGTCGACAATAAAGCAGCAAACTGTAACACTCCACACAAGTGTTCAGTCCACTTCTGTTCTTTTGTTTAATTTTGGGCATTATCTCTCCAAATCATCATGCATATGCTAGCATACCCTTGTTTTTTTCCTTATGGATTTTGGGTTGTACTTAGGATAGAATATCCTATGTTTCACTGTGACATTAATTTAATAGCGACTGATTTCGAATTTATCAGTTATAAATTTGTGCAACTCATCCCACTAATAATGTTTTACAATCTTGTATTATCAGTATTCTTGTTTTCATTTCAATGGAGTGAAGGACACGCTCTTCCTTAACTTTGGAATATAATGAAATAAAGCAAAATGACTCATTAAATTTGCTGCGCTTCTTATATTGTGAAGTAGCAGTTGGTCGACACAGTTTGACGCAATTTTCATTATGAGTTATCAGAAAACAACCTCGGTGTGTTTGTAACACATGTGTATGGTTGCGTACATCTGATCTCTCCATACTTCGCCATAAGCAACCGCCTCTAAGATAATTTGATAATGTAGTTGTATTATCAGTATTAATTCTTGCACAAGTAACGATATTATAGTTTGCACAGAGACTCAATGGGAAACTAATATCTGGAATGGGACAAATTCTAGATATTAGTTTAGTACCATTTTGCAAAATTTCCGATGCAATTGATGGATCGCGAGACACTGGTAATAGCGTGTATATATACTTCTTAAAAGGGTATTATTATTCTCCAATTTAAGAAGTGGGTTCCATCATCAATTATTAATAAATACTACAACAACCAACAACAATCATGCCCAGTATATCCCAACGACAGCAAAAATTATTGCTAGAGTCTGGGGAGAGTAAGAGGTATGCAAACAATACCTCCATCCCAAGGGATAGAGAGTTTGCTTCCAGCGAGACCCCGGCTCTATATGTACCTGCATAGATAATACAATAATGGGAATATATACTATTTAATAAAAGTCATTCACTAGTATATATTCCTAATAATAATGTGATCCAACTTATGAGCTTATTGACGCGAAATTAATCAAAATGACGAATATTTTCCCTGCAAGTCTAAGGTGGCGTTTGATTGGCACTTGAGAATCGGAATTAGAATCGGAATGGGTATGATAGGGAATGGGCTTGGAGGATATGGGTTTGGGGTTAAAAGTGATAGTTGTTTGGTATTAAAATGGGAATGGGAATAGTGACCGGTCGGAGTAGTGGTTGCCGGCGGCGCGGACCGGCGGCCGGCGGCGCGGACCGGTGGCGGGGCAGCGATGGCCGGCGTCATTGACCGGCGTTGACCGGCGGCTCCCCATTCCCACATTTTGATAGATAAGGGGGGCCTAGTATATCAAAAAACGATATCCATTTCCAAATAGTTGAATATCAAAATGAAATCCATTCCCCCATTTACCCCAAACAAACAGGCTCCAAACCCATTCCCTCATTCCCATATCCCACCACAAAAAAAAGACATATAGCGACAGAGAAAAATCGTCGCTATTTCGTCGCTACAGACATACAGCGACGAAATAGCGACGAAAAAAGTAGGTCGCCATACGGCTTGTCGCAAAGTGAATTTTGTCGGTGAAGCGTCGCTATATTAGGATGGAAAAATTTCGTCGGTGTTTCGTCGCACAGTTGTGACGAAAATCTGTCAGTTCTGCGACCAGTTATTGCCGTCGTTGTTCGTCGGTGTATTTTTTCGTCGCTATTTTATAATTTTTTATTTTTTTATTTTCTTTCTGCGACATTATTTTGTCGCAAAGTTTCGTCGGCATATTTTTTCGTCGCTATTTTTAAATTTTTGATTTTTTTATTTCCGGGCTGCGACATTTCGTTTTCGTCGCAGGTTCGTCGCTATTTTATAATTTAATATTAAATATTAAATATTTTTAATTTATAAATAATACAATATATTATTAATTAAATAGTTTTTATTATTATTTAATTTTTATAATATATTTTATTTTGTATATTAAATCATTTGTACGAATGTTATACCGAAATACAGTACTTGCGTATTGAAATTCGTAAACAACACAAACGAAATAGAATCCGTATAAATGTCATATAAAATATAAAAGTACAAAGAATATGTCAATACAATAAACGAAATAGACTGTACGAAAAATCAAAAAATGAAATACTATGCAGAGAAAGATGGAGGGGGATCATGCGGAGAAGAGTGACCATCAGGAGGAGGCTGAGGCTGCGCGGAGCTGGAAATCATAGAGATGATGAGATGCGATAGCTGCGAGATTTGCTGGTTCGTCTGCTGCTGCACCTGCATCGTCTGCTGCTGCGTATGCTCAACCACCTGCTTAAGCGCCTGCTGAAGCGACTGCTGCAGCTCCTGCTGGGTCTGAGTCAGCTGCGACCGCAGTGCTCGTACGCTCTCCTCATGCTGCGCCTTGATGGTCTCCACCTCATGCTGCAGCGCCGCATGCTCTGATTCCAGGCACGAAAGACTCTCTGGGGCCGTAGAAGGCGCGGAGGTGCTGGCCTAAGAGGAAGCACCTGCATGCAGAACTTCGGGAAAGAATCGTGGCGCTGCTGATCCGACCCTGTACACCTCCCTCTTCTTCTTATTCTGAGGGCCGACGGTCCGAACCGCATCCCAATAAGCGCGGTTCTTGTCGGCCTCTTCTCCCCTAAGTGCGAGTAGTCTGTTGTACTCGTCCTGAAATGAGAATAAGAATTGTTAGGGTTTAGGGTTTAGCAATAAAACAAACTAAGGAAAAAACAAATGATATTGTAGTCTACTTACACTGATGTTGGCGGGCCTTCGCCGTGATCCAGTCCTCTGTTCCGTCGGAGGCTTTCTTCCGATGCGTCTTGTAGAAGAGATCGTAGGAGGCTGGCCACTCCCCCGTCTCCTCCTGCTGAAAGAATGAAATAAAATATGTTAGTGAAATCCATAATTTTAAAAATTTCGGCATGACCTATTCGTTTATTGGAGGTATCCCGGCCTTAAAGGCCTCTCCCAAGTCAAAGCAAAAATAAAAAGAAAAAGGCAAATGAACACATATACTACTTAAATTAACCATATACGAATACCAAAAAAACAATAGCGCAACATAAGAAATCAATGAATATAAATAATCCATTTAAGTCAATAAATGTAAATAATCCACTTAAGTCAATGAATCTAAATAATCCAATGAAATCAATGAATCTAAATAATCCAATATTAAAATGCTTACCATAGAACGCATCGTGGTGGCGTGGGAAACCGACCCACCTGAGTGTGTGGCAGGTGCTAGGCCCTGTACATTGCCGCTGCGCTGGTTCGCCGCGTTCCGGGCGCTGCGGGCTTGGGTAGCAGGGTCCATCCAACCTGCTATCCACCCCGCCCAGGTGGCCTCGGATATGTAGGCAGGCCTGGCATAATTGGGGTCACGTTCCCACTTGGTCTTGTGCGAGTTGATGAAGTCCCTGTAGCGTGTGGCGGCCCTATGCCGCCAGGCCTGCTCCACGTCGTGGGCGATGTCAGCTGGCCAGCTGTACGCCGTCTGCAATTATTATACGGAGGAAAAGTAAAAACGTGGTTAGAAAAGTAATGATCGATTACGTATCAAAAAGTGAAATTCACCAAATTTGAATACGTGAAACTCATCCCAGTAGAATCTACGTGTCTGCATGGTGACACGGGACCAGGCATATCCAGCTGGGTCCTGCCTCAGGTAGAAGGACTGAGTGATGCAACCGGAAATCTGGCCCGAGTCCGCTGCAAACCTGAAAGAGGTGAAGTTGTTAGGAAAAAATAACGCGTGAAATATATTTGAAAACGTGTTAAAAAAATAAATTATTACTTACGTATGGGTATTATATGACCAAGGGAGGGCACGACGCCCTTGTATGACACCCTCGTCCGATGCCGCATCAGACGCCGGATGAGGTGCTGAACCGGTGGGTACGCACCCTAGTCACCAACAGCCCTTTTTCGGTACATGCAAGGCAAAATAGTATGTAATATCCAAAACTTATTCATTTTCATATCTTAACATATATATTATACATATTTCATCACATATTATATCTTAACTATTGAAACATACTATTGATAAAATTAAAGTCAATTAAGCCAAAAATTACTTAATGGCCGAATATATATATATATATATATATATATATATATATATATATATATATGTATATAATACACATATATATATGTATATAATACATATATACACCGAATATATATATATATATAATACATATATAAACCGCCCCACCTCCGCCCCGCCCCACCCCATCCAGCCGAACCCGCCCCACCCGGACCCCACCCACAGCCACCCAGCCCCACGCATAGCCACCCTGCCCCACCCGGCCTCCACCCACAGCCACGCAGGCCCACGCATAGCCACACCGCCCCACCGGACCCCACGCACAGCCACCCAGCCCCACCCAGCCCCACAGCCACCCATCCCCTCCGCCATCCCCTCCAACACCCAAGCTACACCACTGCCCCTCCGCCATCCAGCCCCACCCCGCCCCACCCAGCCCGAATCCCTCCACCCCAGTGTTAGGTCCGAAATACACTCTAGAGGGGGGGGTGAATAGAGTGTTTGGCTCTTTTGGGGAATTTTCTTGTTTTTCTCAACTCAAAAAGGATATTCAAAATCAGAGCAAGAATTGGAGATGAGAGATAATGAATGAGTACACCGGATTGTTGAGAAATATGTTTGGATAATTTTCAAAGTCATGATTTTAAGTGGTGAATACTTAAAAATGTCACACATGGTGTTATATGTGATTAAAAGTTGAAAAAGTTGAAAAAGTTGAAATCGATCTCTAAACTTGAGACACATCGATTGATCGATGTACACATCGATGTACATCGAACCCTCACTTCGATCGATCAATGTCTAGGGTTTTTAGAAATAATTTTCTAAAATGTGTTAAAATGATTGTTTTCATTTGTACATGATTTATACATGTTCATTATGTGCTTATTATGTGTTTTTGGTGATTATTATTATCTTGTGACTAACATGCCTTGGAAGTTTCCACAACTTACCAAAAAGGGCAAAATTGGTATTTTGAGTTTTGTAGGAACATGATATGGTGGAAATATTTCAAGAGCATATTCTTATAATATTTATCATGACAAAGTTGATATCATGATTATTTATGACCATCCGGGACATTTCTGGAGTTTTCTCACAGCAGGGGTATTTTGGTCATTTTACCCCCAAGGGTATTTTTGGTATTTTCACTCAAGGAATCTCTTGAGCATATTATTATCTTCATTCTGGAGCTGTGTTATTATTATTTTGAAGATAATATGGTGATCTTATATCTTATTCTCTCAACCGATGATATTATTGACTATAGCTGGATATGTGACGATTTGAGATGTCACATTCTATTTTTTTCTTGAAGACCCTCTTATATATGTTATAAGAGAATATTTATCATCATTATTTAGAGATATTAAAGGTGTCAAAGGTGTGGAAATGTTCTTGACATATAAGAAGAAATATTGAGGAATTTCGGTGTTACACATTGGCATAATCTTGTCAATTGTTATTTATTTATTTCTTCTTCAAAAATCTGAGTTGTTACACTTATATATATGTGGAAAAACGTGAATATGCTGGTGGATATGATGTGGAGTTCATTTTATGAGTTGGAGACAAGTGGACCAACCAAAAAGGAGCTAGTTGGCAAAATTGCCAACTTGGAATTTACTAAAAATAGCCAACGGCTATATTGTTTTATTGGTGAAATTTCAGCATATTTTTGAAGTCAAATGAAGACTTCACATGTCCTATTATGGTGCTTGAAGTTGGGGATAATTTGGTGGTATTATCCTTCCTTATTTTAATTAAGGAAAAACAAAATTATTTTTGGCAAAAAAAGAGAGTAGCCAACGGCTACATTGATCTTGGAGCAGATTTTTGACTTTGAAATGGTATTCCCACATGCCTATTCTTGTGCCAAAAAGTTGAGAAGATGATGGAGTTGTTGTGGTGCTATTATCTTCACATTTTCAAGATAATTCCAAGTCACTTTTTAGGTGGAATTTTCGGCAACAAGGTGATGTCAATGTGGACCAATCATTGTGTTTTATTTTGCCAAGTGTACAAAGCCAACCAATGATGAGAAGACATTTGGAGTTGATGATGAAGATGATGACACATTGGCATTCTTATCTTCAAGGCTCATCTCACACTATAAATAGAGGCATTGGTGAAGAAGATGAAACACACTTGAAGCTCACAAGCATTCTATAGCTTTCATATTCATCTTCTTGTTCTTGTTGTTGTATTTTGTTGTAGCAAAGTTGTTCTTAATATTTTGGTGAGCTACAAGCCTCTTGAGCTTCATTTGTAAGATTGATTAGCCATCTTTATAAGGCTACATCAATAGGTGTTGGAGGTATTGCAACTAAGTGTTGCTTAGAAGGTGATTATCCAAGTCTTGAGTAGGGTTGGTGTATAACCCAAGGATCAAGCTTGGCTCTTGTTGTAAGGTGTTCATATCATAGTGAAATCCAAGGAAAGGTGTTCCTTGGGACTGGAGTAGGTCACATTGACCGAACCAGGATAAATCTTCGGTGTTCTTCTCTTGTTTCTTTATTTCTGTTTTCAAGGGGATTTTAACAAAGGGTTGTAGTGTAATTTCCGCTAACCACTATTCACCCCCCCCTCTAGTGGTGTTCATTGCAGGTGCACGGTCCAACATTTGGTATCAGAGCCAGACCAACACCACTCAAAAGAAGCAAGATTCAACACCGTACGAACAATACAAGGCCAAGAAACAACAATTCATAATATACTGCTTGTCTCAAATCAAAGGTACATACTATGGCTATTGTTTCTCACAAAGGTGAGTTGGAAGGTATGTCCACACAACGCCCTCCTCTTTTTGATGGCAATAATTTTGTTCATTGGAAACTAAGAATGAGGCTATTCTTAATGGCTATAGACATCGATTTATGGTCTATAGTTGAAGATGGGCCGTACATTCCAATGAAAGTTGTACAAGTTAGTGGAGTAACTCAAGAGGTTGAAAAATATAAAAGTGAATGGTCATCAGATGATAAAAAGAAAATGTCCATGAATGCTAAAGCTATGCAATTACTTTTGAATGGACTTACAACTTCTGAAGCAGGATATGTGTCAAATTGCACAAGTGCACACGACATGTGGAAATCACTTGTATTAAAGCATGAAGGTACTAGTGGTGTTAAAGAGTCAAAAATAAACATGCTTATGACTGAATTAGAGACTTTCAAAATGTTGTCAAACGAATCCATAACATCTATGGATTTGAGGATTACTAATATTTTCAATACCCTTGAAGCTTTAGGGAAGTCATTTTCGAACAATGAAAAGGTTCAAAAGGTGCTACGAAGTCTCCCTGCTGAATGGGATCCAAAGGTGACTGCAATCGAGGAGACAAAGTCAATCACCAAGATGGATGAATTGATCGGGTCTCTTAAAGTCTATGAGGTAAAACTGAACCAACGAAAGTCTGAATCGTCTAAGTCATCCAGTAAGTCAATAGCCTTCAAAACAACTGAAACACATGCTAATAACGATGATAGTAATAGTGATACTGAATTAGACGATGACTTGATATTGATTGCTAGAAAACTTAGAAAGTTTTTCAAACGCCCAAATAGGAATAGACAACATAATTCTTCTTCTTCTTCTTTTTCTCAATCTAAGAAAAATAACACAAACAAATGGTATAATAAAGAATTAAAGTGTTATGAATGCGGTCAAAAAGGACATATTTCATACGATTGTCCAACAAAGAAAAATAATAATAAAAACAACAATAATAAACAAGCCAAGGACAAGGAAGCTCAAACGTCAAAGACAAAGGAGTCTAAGGCAAGAAAAGGGAAACGAGCAATGAAGGTGAGCACATGGAGCGACTCATCCGACTCAGAATCCGAAACTGAGGAAGCTCAAGTGTGCTTCGTATCCAACGAGGTATGTTCTTCTTCTGATAGTGATTCTGATAGTGACATGACATTTGATGAAATGTATGAAGAATTCCTAAGAATGCATGCTCACTGTAAGAGGCTCTCTAAAGAAAAGAAGAAACTAGTTGAAGAAAATGACAAGTTGAAGACGTCCAACTTGGAATTTTCCGATCAACTAGAATCTCTTAAACAAGAGTCTACTAATACTCTTGATTCTTTAGAGAACAAAATTGAATCATATAGGAAAGATGAACAAAAGTTACAAATGAAAAATAAAATGTTAAAATCCAAGTTAGAAAGTTGTGAAAATGAAATAGTGCAACTTAAGTCTTCTAAATTTACCTTAGAAAAAATGTTAGAACAATTTAAATCCGGTACAAACATATTAGACACACTCATCTCATCACAAAAGTATGGTAATGATAAAACCGGCTTAGGCTATAAAGAAGAAAATGAAAAAGTGAATAAAAAGACTAAGTTTGTTTCATCTAGTACAAAGTTGCCATATAATACAATAAAATCAACTTTGCCTGCTGCATCTTCTTCTACACCTTCTTCTACTTATATCAAGGCAAAAATACAACACACACCCACCTATATACACACGCCTAAACATACATCTAGGCCAAACTTTGCATCTAGACAACCTAGAAATTATGCCTACATGTATACAAATGCAACGAGACATAATAAAATGCATTCAACATATTATGAACCTAAGTATAGGCAACACTCTTATAAGTCTTATAGAAATGCATATGAACATACATATAGAGCACCATATAAGAAACAAAGTCACATGTCTTATACACATTATAAAATTCGGCCATCATATAACAATTATAAACCAAGGTACAACATGTATAATAATACATCATCTTTTTGGAATGGACAAGCATATGTTAATCCATTATATTCAACAAATGTTAAAAATGTGCCTAGAAGATATATTCAAGTTTGGATACCTAAGGGTTATCTAAACAAGAATAATGCCCCTAACATTCAAGGACCCAAATAAAGGGTACCTAAAACTTTGTCTCCATTGTAGGAAAAATGCAAGGAATGCAAGAAAGAGGCAAAGTCAAAGAATCTAAAAACCAAATGGTTTTTAGATAGTGGATGTTCGAGGCATATGACGGGCAACCCCAATCTATTCACCGAACTTGAACATATTGATGGTGGAAAGATAACATTCGGTGACAACAACAAAGGAAAAGTTGTTGGAAAAGGAACAATCGGGGACCCAAACACATTTCAAATACGAAATGTGTTGCTAGTAAGCAATCTCTCTTATAATTTACTTAGTATTTCTCAACTTATAGATTGTGGTTATAATGTCTCCTTTCTTCCCAATTCTTGTGATATAATAAATGAAAAAGGAGAAACGGTTTTAAAAGGAAATAGAGATGGAAATATTTATACCCTTACCTTAGATAACATGTTAAATGCTAAGGTTAAGTGTCTAATATCACATGACTTAGATGTGAATTTATGGCATAGAAGATTAGGCCATATAGGAATTTCAACCATTAGGAAATTATCTAAAAAGAATTTAATTAGAGGTATGCCTAAGTTAGACTTAGATAATTTTCAAATGTGTGAAACATGTATTAAGGGAAAACACATTAAAGAAACCTTAAAACCGAAACATGAAGTGAGTACTAGTCATGTACTAGAATTGCTTCACTTAGACTTATTTGGTCCAAGTAGGACAAGAAGTCTAGGTGGACACTACTATGTGTGTGTCATAGTAGACGATTACTCACGCTACACATGGACATTGTTCTTAACACACAAAGACGATGCTCCATTAGCAATCGAAACCCTTATCAAGCAACTTGAAAACATTTACGAAGAAAATGTCAAAAGAATTAGAAGTGATAGAGGTGGAGAATTTAAAAATAAAGACGTAATCAAATTTTGTGAATTTTGTGGAATAAAACATGAATTCTCACCACCTAGAACACCACAACTCAATGGAGTTGTTGAACGTAAAAATAGAACGATTCAAGAAGTTGCAAGGACAATGCTGTGTGAAAATAAATTACCTAAGTATTTATGGGCTGAAGCTGTTAACTGTGCATGTTATATTATAAATAGGCTCACTATTAGAAAGAAATTAAATAAAACGCCTTATGAATTGCTAAACAATAGACAACCTAAAATAGATTATCTTAAAGTATTTGGATGTAAATGTTTTGTGCTAAACACTAAGGATAATCTAGATAAATTTGAACAAAAGTCTATTGAATGTATATTTGTTGGATATTCAACTAACTCAAGAGCATATAGGTGTTATAATCCTGCATCTAGAAAAATAATTGAATCCATACATGTGAAATTCAATGAAAATGCATGCTTTGAAGTTAGTGATAAACATCAACATAAACAAGAAACAAATGTTGAAAATATGTTTGATGATGATGTATTACTTGAGCCTGTACTTGATCATCTAGAACCAACTCCCCCTGAACAAGACATGCATGAACCCTTAGATGAAATAAATCAAGAAAATTTGCAATTGGAAGATGATACAACTAATGATCCAATTACATATGATAATATTCACACTAATGAAACATTTGAACAAGATGAGGGTGAACCTAGTCAATCTAGGAATTGGTGGCACCCTAGAGAATTAATCATTGGGGATCCAAGTGTTGGGGTTAGAACACGTAGAAACATAAGTCAACTTGAAGGACATAGCTTAGTCTCACACATAGAACCTAAGAATGTTAAGGAAGCCTTAGGTGACATATCATGGATAGATGCTATGCATGAGGAATTAAATCAATTCACAAGGAACAACGTATGGGACTTAGTACCTAAACCTGAAGACAAGTCTATCATAGGAACTAAATGGGTCTTTAGGAATAAAATGGATGAACAAGGAAATATTACAAGAAATAAGGCTAGACTAGTCGCACAAGGTTATAATCAACAAGAAGGAATAGATTATGAGGAAACCTTTGCACCCGTTGCACGACTAGAAGCAATTAGATTGTTACTTGCGATTGCAAGTCTAAGTAACATTAAACTCTTCCAAATGGATGTCAAGAGTGCATTCTTAAATGGATACATCCAAGAAGAAGTGTTTGTCAAACAACCCCCTGGATTTGAAGATCCAAAGAATCCTAACCATGTTTACAAGCTTAAGAAAGCTTTATAAGGTTTGAAACAAGCTCCAAGAGCTTGGTATGATAGATTTGCAAACTTTCTTATTGCGAATAATTATGAAAGGGGAACCATAGACAACACATTATTCCTAAGAAGAAAAGGTAATGATTTGTTAATAGTTCAAATATACGTAGACGATATTATCTTTGGTTCAACTAACCCTACCTTAGTAAAAGACTTCGAAGAATGTATGAAGTCAGAGTTTGAAATGTCAATGGTAGGAGAGTTGAATTATTTCTTAGGACTCCAAATCAAACAAACCCCTCAAGGAATTCACATTAGCCAACTTAAGTATGTCAATGATATGATTAAGAAGTTTGGCTTTGAAGATTTGAAACCTACAACTACCCCTATGAGTGTAAGTACCAAACTTGATCAGGATGAAAATGGTAAACCTTTTGATGACACACTCTATAGGTCTATGATTGGCTCATTGTTATACTTAACTGCATCAAGACCTGATATCATGTTTAGTGTGTGTATGTGTGCTAGGTTTCAATCTTGTCCTAAGGTATCACATTACAATGCAGTGAAAAAGATATTTAGATATCTTAAGCATACACCTCACTTAGGACTATGGTATGATAGAAACGCTAAGTTGGAATTACACGCATATAGTGATGCTGATTATGGTGGTTGCAAGTTAGATAGAAAATCCACTAGCGGCACATGTCAATTCATAGGAACCAATTTGATCTCTTGGTTTTCTAAAAAGCAAGCTAGTTTAGCTCTTTCTACCACTGAAGCCGAGTATATTGCTTTGAGTTTATGTACTACCCAAATACTTTGGCTTAAACAGCAACTTAGTGATTTTGGCATTAAAATGAAAAAGATTCCAATTTTCTGCGATAGCACAAGTGCAATCAATCTTTCCCGGAATCCGGTGCTTCATTCTAAGGCCAAACACATTGAGGTGCGATACCACTTTCTTCGCGATCATGTTCAAAATGAGGACATAGTGATAAACCATATAAGAACTAATCACCAAATCGCCGATATCTTTACCAAACCCCTTAATCAAGCCACGTTTGAAAACTTGCGTGCCAAGTTAGGTATGATGACGTACGATACCATTATATAGTTCTATCTTTTGCATGATTTGCAAAATAAAGGGGGAGATAGAATAAGCACATGATTTTAGATTTTAGTTGGTAAGTCATCATTTGGTATGAAATGATAAGTTTCAATTGGTTATGAGTTGAGTATAGGTTAAGGGGGAGAGTATGAGTTGAGGGGGAGAGAAACATACTATTTAAAAGTTGAAAACATTTGGTTAAATTGTTAATTATAAGTTGTGACATTAAAATCATGTTAGGTTATTTTGAAAATCATCCAAAAGGGGGAGAATGTTGAGAAATATGTTTGGATAATTTTCAAAGTCATGATTTTAAGTGGTGAATACTTAAAAATGTCACACATGGTGTTATATGTGATTAAAAGTTGAAAAAGTTGAAAAAGTTGAAATCGATCTCTAAACTTGAGACACATCGATTGATCGATGTACACATCGATGTACATCGAACCCTCACTTCGATCGATCAATGTCTAGGGTTTTTAGAAATAATTTTCTAAAATGTGTTAAAATGATTGTTTTCATTTGTACATGATTTATACATGTTCATTATGTGCTTATTATGTGTTTTTGGTGATTATTATTATCTTGTGACTAACATGCCTTGGAAGTTTCCACAACTTACCAAAAAGGGCAAAATTGGTATTTTGAGTTTTGTAGGAACATGATATGGTGGAAATATTTCAAGAGCAT
Source organism: Eustoma russellianum (assembly GCA_036186865.1). Taxonomy (NCBI): domain Eukaryota; kingdom Viridiplantae; phylum Streptophyta; class Magnoliopsida; order Gentianales; family Gentianaceae; genus Eustoma; species Eustoma russellianum. The sequence goes on from AP025052.1 coordinate 31,127,952, forward strand.
ATTCTTATAATATTTATCATGACAAAGTTGATATCATGATTATTTATGACCATCCGGGACATTTCTGGAGTTTTCTCACAGCAGGGGTATTTTGGTCATTTTACCCCCAAGGGTATTTTTGGTATTTTCACTCAAGGAATCTCTTGAGCATATTATTATCTTCATTCTGGAGCTGTGTTATTATTATTTTGAAGATAATATGGTGATCTTATATCTTATTCTCTCAACCGATGATATTATTGACTATAGCTGGATATGTGACGATTTGAGATGTCACATTCTATTTTTTTCTTGAAGACCCTCTTATATATGTTATAAGAGAATATTTATCATCATTATTCAGAGATATTAAAGGTGTCAAAGGTGTGGAAATGTTCTTGACATATAAGAAGAAATATTGAGGAATTTCGGTGTTACACATTGGCATAATCTTGTCAATTGTTATTTATTTATTTCTTCTTCAAAAATCTGAGTTGTTACACTTATATATATGTGGAAAAACGTGAATATGCTGGTGGATATGATGTGGAGTTCATTTTATGAGTTGGAGACAAGTGGACCAACCAAAAAGGAGCTAGTTGGCAAAATTGCCAACTTGGAATTTACTAAAAATAGCCAACGGCTATATTGTTTTATTGGTGAAATTTCAGCATATTTTTGAAGTCAAATGAAGACTTCACATGTCCTATTATGGTGCTTGAAGTTGGGGATAATTTGGTGGTATTATCCTTCCTTATTTTAATTAAGGAAAAACAAAATTATTTTTGGCAAAAAAAGAGAGTAGCCAACGGCTACATTGATCTTGGAGCAGATTTTTGACTTTGAAATGGTATTCCCACATGCCTATTCTTGTGCCAAAAAGTTAAGAAGATGATGGAGTTGTTGTGGTGCTATTATCTTCACATTTTCAAGATAATTCCAAGTCACTTTTTAGGTGGAATTTTCGGCAACAAGGTGATGTCAATGTGGACCAATCATTGTGTTTTATTTTGCCAAGTGTACAAAGCCAACCAATGATGAGAAGACATTTGGAGTTGATGATGAAGATGATGACACATTGGCATTCTTATCTTCAAGGCTCATCTCACACTATAAATAGAGGCATTGGTGAAGAAGATGAAACACACTTGAAGCTCACAAGCATTCTATAGCTTTCATATTCATCTTCTTGTTCTTGTTGTTGTATTTTGTTGTAGCAAAGTTGTTCTTAATATTTTGGTGAGCTACAAGCCTCTTGAGCTTCATTTGTAAGATTGATTAGCCATCTTTATAAGGCTACATCAATAGGTGTTGGAGGTATTGCAACTAAGTGTTGCTTAGAAGGTGATTATCCAAGTCTTGAGTAGGGTTGGTGTATAACCCAAGGATCAAGCTTGGCTCTTGTTGTAAGGTGTTCATATCATAGTGAAATCCAAGGAAAGGTGTTCCTTGGGACTGGAGTAGGTCACATTGACCGAACCAGGATAAATCTTCGGTGTTCTTCTCTTGTTTCTTTATTTCTGTTTTCAAGGGGATTTTAACAAAGGGTTGTAGTGTAATTTCCGCTAACCACTATTCACCCCCCCCCCCTCTAGTGGTGTTCATTGCAGGTGCACGGTCCAACACGGATATAGAGTGGTTCGAATCGTAAATGATTCTACTCCACTACCACTTTGTTTCCAAAGTGGATTTTCAACAACTACTCTTCTTATTATGAACAATAAGAACAACCACAGCAATACTTACACTAACACTTTAGTGTAAGCAACAACAACAGCAACTTCTTGCACAAAACACTTGTGCAACTACAACAACTACAGCTCTTAGCAAGAACAATTTCTTGCTTCCTCACAACTTCAACAAAAGTTCTCTCAAGAACTTCTCACAGTGGGTTGAAGAGATATAGTAAGGTTCACACTTTCTCACAAGTCTAAGCACAAGCTAGAGATCAAATAATTATGGTTCCTCTTGTGCTTGACTCTCTTTCTCTCAATATACAACAATGAAGATCAAAGAAAGCTAGACAAGCTTTGAACAAATTTACAAGTATGAGAGAAATATACAACAATGTAAAATGAAGCTAGATGATGTTGAAAGTGTGTAATTGCTTCATCCAAGCCTCCTCTATTTATAGATGAAGTTCACCACGTTTTTGAGGCTCTCCACCAAGTCTTCATCTTCAAAAATGTCAAGATAGTGCCCAAATAGTCTTTAGCCAACCTATGGAGTGATTTGATCTTGGATAGCCACCCTAGAGAATCTTAGACATGGTTAAAATAGTCAAGGAAGCATGTAGTATGTTGGGTTAAAGTCCACAAGAAATTTGAGCAAGATTGGAGAGAGAAAACATCATAAATCTCCCTTGGATTTTGTTCCAACGTTTGAAAAATTTTGAATTCTGGAGACGTCGATCGATCTACGTGCCAGAGCTGAGAGATCGACGTCTCTCAGTCAGACGTCGATCGATCGACGTATGTCTGGCTGAGAGATCGACGTCTCTCAGTCAGACGTCGATCGATCGACGTAAGCCTGTCTGAGAGATCGACGTCTCTCAGTCAGACGTCGATCGATCGACGTATCTCTAGCTGAGAGATCGACGTCTCTCAGTCAGACGTCGATCGATCGACGTATCTTTGGCTGAGAGATCGACGTCTCTCAGTCAGACGTCGATCGATTGACATACCTTATGCTGAGAGATCTACGTCTCTCAGTTATACGTCGATCAATCCATGTCTCTTGACGTGGATCTAAGATCTCAAAACGTTTACCAGGCTTTTCATAGATCTTGCCATGTGACACCTGAGAGGCTGATGTGTTCTTCATCCGGTCTATGAGAGATTTACGTCTCCACATGTTTTTCTTAATTTGCTTCGAACTTAAAGTGTGAAAATTCATCTTAGCTCTTTAAAAACATCTTTTTTATATCATCAAAACATTTTATAATCTTACAATCTCCCCCTTTTTGATGATTTCAAAACCAAGATTCCAAAAGATGTTTTTGCTTCGTTTTAACTGTCTGAATGTTTCAAGATTGAAAAACATCAATCTCCCCCTAAGTATATGCACTCTATATCTTCAACAAAAATCAATTTCAAACCCAATCAAAATACTTTTCCTTACGTTTGCTCCCCCTCAACGATTTGCTCCCCCTCAACCAATCAACAATTTACAACGATTTACATTTTCAAACTTTTTGCCAAAAAATTTTTACTTTATCAAACAACCTCATCATGCATTTTACCATTTTAACACATAAGCCACTTAAGCAACATGCCAATAACCAACAAGCCAATAAGTCAACATGCCAAGAATGCTAACAACTCAACCATGCCAACAACTCAACAATGCCAATAAGCCAAAAAAGTTAAGTCATTTTCTCCCCCTTTTTGAAAGCATCAAACAATATTAAAGTTAAAGCACATCAAGGTTCAACACAAACTAAGCTAGAACAAGAAGCAAACATAAAAAAATAACAGTCTAGTCTTCATCTGACGAAAACGTGACTCCAGGAATACACGCTTTCATTTTGGCCTTGAACTTGGCAAATCTTGATTCATGCATCGTCACTTTGCCCTTTAGCTCGCCAACCTCCTGTTGAAGACTGATAACTTGAGCTTGGAGCTCCGGGACATTTGAGCTCAAGCGACTTGGTTCTGCATGAGTCTCCGGTTCAGGAATGGGTGCCTCATCCGGAATGTCTTCTTCTTCTCGTTCTTCCTCTTCTCGTTCTCTCCGCATCGCTTCTTTTCTCGACTTCAGTATTTGTTGGACGTTGACTTTATCATAGAAGTCCTTGTGGGTGATGTAGTCAACATCCGTGTCATCCACTTCAAAACCCGACTTCACAAGCATTCGATAGATCAGGTTACTATAGGGAAGGGCTTTGTTTTGTTTGGTTGCGGCTTCCACAACGTTTGTCATAAAAAGATCCCCAAAGTTAACCTTTTCGCGGTTAGCTATGCGGTATGCTATGTAGAAGTCGAGGTTACTAGGCAGTTTTGTGGATTTACCATTGACACAAAATGTAACAATGGCAAGAAGTGTACGGTAAACCAAAGGCATATCATTGGTGTTTTTACTAGGATGAAAGCCTAAGAAAGTTTTCACCTCATCTTCAGAAACTTTCCACCTAGCCGTATCCCATTTCCATGCATCAAACTCATTGTACCCTTCGTTGGGTACACCAATCAAGTTGCAAATCTTTTCAACTTTCAATTTGATATGACGTCCATTTACAACGGAATGTAAAGCTAAAGGGAGATTGTTGTTGTATTCAATCCATAAATTTGCAAAAAGTAGGCGAGTATACCTAGTGGACATTTTCGACATCTCATTTTCATTCTATATACTTCTCCACCCTTGAACATCTAACCACTCAATTATAGGGCGTAGTTCACCATTGCTTAGAATATCATTAATTCTAAGCAACTTGAGTGGGATGGTTGCTCTTTCATCATCTTCCCATTTATTGTATAACTTTTGAGAATGTCGAGTAATATACCTTATTTGCCCCGGGGGTAAAGGTTCCTTCAAAGCCTCCTTGGCATCTTTGGTTTTGATCCAAGGGAAGTTGTTGAGGGTTAGTTCACTTCTAAGTTCGGCAAGAACTCGCCCTTGACTCAAATCCACTGTTTGCTTCATCCTTGCTTGAGAGGGTTGTCCTTGAGAGGAACTAGAGCCTTCTCCTCCACCCCTAGTAGATCTTGGCCTCTTGGTTGTATTCTTGCTCCTTGAAGACATTTTTGAGATTTTTAGGGCTTGAGAAATTTGGGATTTTAGGTTGAAAATGGAAGATTTGAAGAGAGGAACTCAAGATTTAAGAGCAGGAATGGATTGAATCCTGATTGAGAGATGAAATTGAAGATAGAAAGGATTTGGGAGAGAGGGGGCGCCTTTTTTTCTTAGGTTTTTTGATGCTGGAACAGAGAAGAAATGAGGGAGGTTCACGTTTTTGCAGAAATTTATAGCTGCAGAATTCGATGACGTCGATCGATCGATGTCAGAGATCGACGTACGTCGATCTCTCGTTTTAGATATGTCGATCGTTCGACGTGCCCCTTATTTTGAGTTTTTTAATTTTCATCCCCTTAACTGATGTTTATCATTCCTAATCTTGTTCTAATTGATTCGAATGTCTCAGTGGGAAGAGATTTGGTAAAGATATCTGCTAATTGATCATTTGTTGAAACAAACTCAATGCATACCAAACCTTTTTGGATGCAATCTCTTATGAAGTGATGCCTTACTTCAATGTGTTTTGTTCTACTATGATGAACCGGATTTTGTGCTATACTTATGGCTGAGGTATTATCACATAAGATGGGAACTTTATCAAACTTAACATTGTAATCATTCAATGTGTTTGTCATCCAAAGTAGTTGTGCACAACATGAAGCGGCCGATATATATTCGGATCCCGCCGTTGAAAGTGACACACTATTTTGTTTCTTGGAAAACCAAGAAACTAAGCAATCTCCAAGGAATTGACATGTCCCGGAGGTGCTTTTCCTATCAACAAGATTTCCGGCATAGTCGGAGTCACTATACCCTCTTAAATCAAAACATCCATTTTTGGGATAAAACAATCCAAAGTTCAAAGTTCCTTTCAAATACCTAAATATACGTTTAATGGCAACTAAATGCGATTCCTTAGGCATACTTTGAAATCTAGCACATAAGCACACAGCATGGAAAATATCCGGCCTACTAGCGGTCAAATAAAGTAAACTACCAATCATACCCCTATATTTTGTTACCTCAACCGGCTTTCCTTTTTCGTCTTTGTCAAGCTTTGTACTTGTGCTCATCGGAGTGCTCACACTTCTTCCATCCTCAAATTTGTACTTCTTGAGCAAATCCTTCGTATACTTTGTTTGAGATATGTACACTCCATCTTGAGTTTGCTTGATTTGTAGACCAAGAAAGTAGTTGAGTTCACCCATCATGCTCATTTCAAATTCTCCTTCCATCAATTTAGCAAAATGCTTACAAAGTGAATCATTAGTAGCACCAAATATGATATCATCCACATATATTTGAACAAGCAATTGATGGTTTCCTTGTTCTTTAATAAAAAGAGTAGTGTCGACTTTTCCTCTTGAAAACTCATTTTCAAGTAGGAAGTTACTTAATCTATCATACCAAGCCCTAGGAGCTTGTTTAAGTCCATAAAGGGCCTTTTTGAGTCTAAAAACATGATTTGGATAATCATGATTTTCAAACCCCGGAGGTTGAGCTACATAGACCTCTTCTTGAATTATTCCATTCAAGAATGCGGATTTCACATCCATTTGATATAGTTTGAAATCCTTATAGCATGCATATGCTAATAACATCCTAATAACTTCTAACCTAGCTACGGGAGCAAAAGTCTCATCATAGTCTATGCCTTCCTCTTGCCTAGAGCCTTGGGCTACTAACCTAGCTTTGTTTCTAGTGATGTTTCCTTTATCATCTATTTTGTTTCTAAATACCCATTTAGTGCCAATTACGGGATGATCACTAGGTTTAGCAACTAATTCCCAAACATCACTTCTTTCAAATTGATTTAATTCTTCTTGCATAGCTAATACCCAATCTTCATCATTTATTGCTTCCTTTATATTTTTAGGTTCAACTTGTGAAATAAAGGCATTTTCAATGAATTTTCTCCTTGTCATTATGCCTTGGCTAGTTTCACCTAGTATCAACTCTTTAGGGTGATCTTTCCTATATTTGTATGAATCCAGCAAATTTGAGGTATCCCCTCCTACTTCTTCATCTTCAACCTTAGGTTCAAGTGGATCAATCCTAAGGTCGATGACAATATTACCTTTTGGATTTTCAAATTTTTCTATATGACTTACTTCAATTATTTCATCTTCATCATCATCATTATTAACGTTTGATTTATCATCAATGAGTTCACTAAACTTGACATGAATTGATTCTTCAACTTTCATACTTCTTTTATTATATACTCTAAATGCCTTGCTATTTTGAGCATAACCCATAAAGATTCCTTCATCCGCTTTGAAGTCGAGTTTATCCAAGTTGTCTTTGGTGTTAAGTATAAAACACTTACAACCAAAAACCTTGAAATAACCAATATTTGGTACTCTACCTTTCCAAAGCTCATAAGGAGTCTTTTTGAGAAATGGTCTCAAATAAACTCTATTGATCACATGACAAGCGGTATTTACCGCTTCGGCCCAAAAATATTTGGGTAGCTCAAATTCGTTTAGCATGGCTCTACTCATATCTTGAAGTGTTCTATTTTTCCTTTCCGCAACACCATTTTGTTGAGGAGTTCTTGGAGCTGAAAAGTTGTGTCCATACCCTTTGGATACACAAAATTCTTGAAATTCTCCATCAAACTCACCACCTCTATCACTTCTAATTTCCTTAATTGTGTCTTCTCTTTGATTTTCTAATCTTTTACAAAGCTTTATAAATTCTTGACATGCATCATTCTTTTTAGCTAAGAACATTACCCAAGTGTACCTAGAGTAGTCATCTACCACCACAAAGGTGTAATGTTTTCCACTTAGACTTGCTGTACCAATATCCCCATACAAATCCATATGAAGCAATTGTAGAGGTTTGGTGGTGGAGATTTCACTTTTGGGCTTGAAACTTGTTTTAACAAGTTTTGCTTTTTGACAAGTGTCACATAAGCCATGGTTTTCGAAATTTAATTTTGGAAGACCTTGGACTTTTTCATTTTTGCAAATCTCTTTGAAATTCTTAAAGCTAATGTGTCCAAGTCGTCTATGCCATAGTTGAGTCAAATCATTTTTGGCAACTAGGCAAGAAATATTTTGTGATATCAAATCATGTGTGCTAAATTTGTAAACATCATTTTTACGAATAGCTTCGAAAACAATCTTATCGTTCTTTTTCACAACACATTTTCTTTTCACAAACTCAATTTGAAAATTAGCATCACATAGTTGGCTAACACTTATCAAATTATACTTAAGCCCTTCTACATATGGAACATTATTAATAGTAAAGGAAGAATTACCAATTTCTCCATGTCCAAGGATTTTGGCTCTCCCATTGCCAAAATGCACCGTTCCACCATCTTGGAGCTTGAGCTTGGTGAACAATGTCTTGTCTCCGGTCATGTGAGTTGAACATCCGCTGTCCATAAGCCATTTGGTTCCTTCTTCTTTGGCTACTCCATTTATTTTGAGAGCCTACAAAACCAAAAGATGTATGCATTGGTACCCTTTGATGATTGGGTCCTTTAGGGTTAGTTTTTCGACCCTTAGGCTTCCAAACTTATGTGCTCTCAAATCGAGCTCTACATGCTTTATTTACATGTCCTAGCTTGTTGCAATAAAAACAAGTAGGTACAAGCTTTGGTTTAGAAGATGATAAATTTTGTTGTGATTTTCTATTGTTTGCCTTTTTCTTTAAGGACTTAGGTTTAGTAGAGGAAGATGATGAGTTAAATCCTAAACCGGATTTATCATTTCCAATTCTTTGATTTCCAAGAAGTATGTCTAAATTGTTTTTGCCATTTGTTAGTCTTTGTAAGTCTAATTTTAGTTTTTCACATTCTTTTCTAATTTCTTCATTTTCAAGAGCTACGGTTTTATGCATAGTAAGTATGATATCATGCTCTTGAAACATCAAAATATTTTTGTCATGCAAGCTCTTATTTTCTAAAATGCATTTCTTGAATTCTTTCTTCAAATGCTTATATTTCAAATTTAATTTTTCAAAGTCATCTTGCAAATCTCCTATTTCATCATGCAAATTTGAAGGATTAGAATTTACCTCAAGGTCATCCTCAATCGCCATAAGACAAGTATGTTGAACCTTTGGATTTTCAATCATTGCTACAAGTCCAACACCTTGATCTTCACTCTCTTCTCCTTCCGATTCCGAAAGGAGATCATCCCACGTGGTTACCTCCGCATTGAGGGCTTTCTTTTTTTGAGGAAAGACCTTCTTTTCTTGCTTTTGTGGCTCCTTTACGTGGCAATCGGCAATGAAGTGACCGGGTCGACCACATCTATAGCAATTTTCACTTGCTTCCTTTTCTTTAGACGGTTTCTTGAAAAACTTTCTTGCTTGAGCTTTGTTTCTAGTTGCCATTCTTCTAAATTTTCTTACTAGTAGGGCAACTTCCTCATCCGAATCATCGGACTCTACCACCAATCCCTTGTGTGATGTTTGTGTAGGCTTGATGGGATTCATCCTATTTTGTTCATCAATAAGAATTTCATGAGTAAGAAGATTACCGGATAGCTCATCAAGAGTGAGAGTCTTGAGATTCTTTGATTCGGTGATGGCGGTGACTTTGGGTGTCCATTCTCTTGGCAAAGAGTTGAGGAGTTTTGAGACAAGGTCTTCATTTGAGATTTTCTTGTCAACCATGGAGAGTTGATTCACTATTCGTGTGAATCGATCGATTGTCTCCTCAATCTTCTCACCGCTTTTCATTCTGAACATCTCATACTCCTTCATGAGCATGAGTCTTTTGGCCATTCTTACTTGCTCAGTTCCTTCATGTATCATTTCAAGCCTTTTCCATGCCTCGTGGGCTGTTTCAAGACCTTGGAGTCTAATGAGCTCAGTGGTGGCTAGAGCACTTGAAAGAATGTCAAAAGCTTTGCCATTGATGGCGAACTTTATCTTCTCTTCGTCGGTGTAGTCATCCTCATCTTTAAACATTGATTCTCCTTTTGAGTTGGTAATCATAGGAACTTCAATTCCTTTGACAACCGCTCTCCATATATCAAATCCACAGCCTTTCAAATGATTGATCATTCGAAATTTCCATAAAGAATAGTTTTGGGCATCAAACATAGGAGCTTTAGTGTTTGATCCGGAAAATAGAGCAGTAGGCTTAGGAGATAAAGAAGTTGAAGTTGAGGTTGAGGTTGTCATTGCCATGATCTTTAACCTTGCTACTTGCAAAGATTGGCCAAGCAATCAAGGTTAGGCTCTGATACCAATTGTTAGGTCTGAAATACACTCTAGAGGGGGGGGGGGTGAATAGAGTGTTTGGCTCTTTTGGGGAATTTTCTTGTTTTTCTCAACTCAAAAAGGATATTCAAAATCAGAGCAAGAATTGGAGATGAGAGATAATGAATGAGTACACCGGATATAGAGTGGTTCGAATCGTAAATGATTCTACTCCACTACCACTTTGTTTCCAAAGTGGATTTTCAACAACTACTCTTCTTATTATGAACAATAAGAACAACCACAGCAATACTTACACTAACACTTTAGTGTAAGCAACAACAACAGCAACTTCTTGCACAAAACACTTGTGCAACTACAACAACTACAGCTCTTAGCAAGAACAATTTCTTGCTTCCTCACAACTTCAACAAAAGTTCTCTCAAGAACTTCTCACAGTGGGTTGAAGAGATATAGTAAGGTTCACACTTTCTCACAAGTCTAAGCACAAGCTAGAGATCAAATAATTATGGTTCCTCTTGTGCTTGACTCTCTTTCTCTCAATATACAACAATGAAGATCAAAGAAAGCTAGACAAGCTTTGAACAAATTTACAAGTATGAGAGAAATATACAACAATGTAAAATGAAGCTAGATGATGTTGAAAGTGTGTAATTGCTTCATCCAAGCCTCCTCTATTTATAGATGAAGTTCACCACGTTTTTGAGGCTCTCCACCAAGTCTTCATCTTCAAAAATGTCAAGATAGTGCCCAAATAGTCTTTAGCCAACCTATGGAGTGATTTGATCTTGGATAGCCACCCTAGAGAATCTTAGACATGGTTAAAATAGTCAAGGAAGCATGTAGTATGTTGGGTTAAAGTCCACAAGAAATTTGAGCAAGATTGAAGAGAGAAAACATCATAAATCTCCCTTGGATTTTGTTCCAACGTTTGAAAAATTTTGAATTCTGGAGACGTCGATCGATCTACGTGCCAGAGCTGAGAGATCGACGTCTCTCAGTCAGACGTCGATCGATCGACGTATGTCTGGCTGAGAGATCGACGTCTCTCAGTCAGACGTCGATCGATCGACGTATGCCTGTCTGAGAGATCGACGTCTCTCAGTCAGACGTCGATCGATCGACGTATCTCTAGCTGAGAGATCGACGTCTCTCAGTCAGACGTCGATCGATCGACGTATCTTTGGCTGAGAGATCGACGTCTCTCAGTCAGACGTCGATCGATTGACATACCTTATGCTGAGAGATCTACGTCTCTCAGTTATACGTCGATCAATCCATGTCTCTTGACGTGGATCTAAGATCTCAAAACGTTTACCAGGCTTTTCATAGATCTTGCCATGTGACACCTGAGAGGCTGATGTGTTCTTCATCCGGTCTATGAGAGATTTACGTCTCCACATGTTTTTCTTAATTTGCTTCGAACTTAAAGTGTGAAAATTCATCTTAGCTCTTTAAAAACATCTTTTTTATATCATCAAAACATTTTATAATCTTACACCCAGCACAATCTCTCCTCCCAAACTGCTCTCAAGTGTATAACAACAACGAAAACAAGCGGCACAATCCACAAACAAAATAGATCCTATAAAAACAAATAAAATAATAAAAACAAACGCACTAACCTCCTAAATAGCCTCTGCTGTATTCGCCGGAGAAGATGGGGGGAGGAGGCGACGGGAGCCTCTGCTGTATTCGCCGGAGAAGATAAGGGAGGAGGCGAAGGAATTTCGTTGAAAATTTGGGGAAGGGGGAAAGGAGGGAAACGCAGAAATTGGGAAGAAGAAGGGGGATTTCAGCTTTTAGTCGAAAATTTTGCGACGCACTAGCGACGAAAGTCCGTCGCTATTACTGTGGCGTCGCTATTTTATGTGTCGTCGTTATTTCAAATTTGCGACGACTGGTTTCGTCGGTAACTTGTCGGTGCCATCAGTATGGAAAAAAAATAATAGAAAATATAAAGTACTTACAGACACACATTATGTATATACATGTGTATAACATCAACATATACACACTTTCGCCTAATGGGGTACATAAGAAATTGTGACTAACCTCAATCTTCATTGTCATCCGCATCCTCATACGCATCTTCATTTTCATCCTCATTTTCATCTTCATTTTCATCTTCATTTACATGCTCGTCGTCCTCTTCATCCTCGTATTCGTCTTCGCCTACATCTTCAATATTGTCAGGCGGTTGTATGTTGAGATGAATTTCGATGAAACCGCCGTTGGGGTCATTTAGAGGGAGGTTGTGCAGTTCAACATGTGTCGTATCCAGAACGGGCGGGTTTTCTTCTTGAAATGCGGCATCCGTGCCATCTGAACCTGGCTGTATACTGACATCAAACTTGCTCGATTTCACTTTGCACACGGCTCGCCAGTCTTTTGAGCTCGTATTCATCCTCGTTGTTGGATACGATAGATAGTACACCTGGGACGCTTGACTAGCCAAAACGAATGGATCGTACTTTCTGTACCGTCGCTCTTGGTGTATGTCTACCAACTTATATCGGTCATGAACCTTTATGCCAGCGCGATAACCTTCCCGAGTTGGATCGTACCATTCGCATTTGAATAACATCACCCGCTTTATAGGCAATGCGGGATATTCGAGCTCGATGATGTCAGTAAGGTAGCCGTAGAAGTCATCCTCGTCCGGGCTATTGTCATACCGTTTGACACACACTCCGCTGTTCTCCGACGATTTTCGGCTGGCATGGGAGACTGTGTGGAATCTATAACCGTTGACAAAACACATATCGTGGCGCGTGACTCTGTTCAATGGACCCTCGGCTACTGGTGTCAGAATGTAACCGTACTCATCGTCAGCCAGATGACCTTTGCTCGCCTGTAAAAGGACAAGTAAGGATACATCAGCGGGGCAATAAATGCGTATCACATGATGTACACGTAACCGGCAAACATGTAAACTTACATGCCACCTGAACCAATCAGCAAACTTGGCATCTAACTCATTGTTTATTGCATCGCTCGATATACCCGGTGAACGGTGTTGCAATAAATCAACGAACAAGCTGAAGCAAATTACGAATGAGTACCCTGTATATCTTTGTAATATAATGGATATAGTAGCGCAAGGTATTTACAAATTAAAATTGGATATCGTTTATACCTCTAGAAACGATCGACTTGACGGCAGTTGCGCAGAACATAAGAATGAGCAATCTTCAGCTCGCTGTCCCCGAATATCATTTCCTTTCCCTGTCCGTGAAATCTGATCGGATGTGTGAATATCGGGAGGACACCGGATCTGGAAATGCCGTCGTCGTTCCGGGGAACATCTCTGCACCTCGACGGGACATCTGGATCGAAGTAATGAGACACGAAGGTCGAGGCTTCCTCCGTCAGGTAGGCATTGCACATTGAGGCCTCGACTTTCGCCTTGTTCTTGATGTTCAGCTTCAAATGCCTGAGATATCTGTTCATATAGGGAATATCTGTTCAAATGCTTGCGCTTAAACACATAAGAACGGCACGTAATAAATAAGAGTACCTCTCGAACGGATACATCCACCTGTACTGAACAGGACCACCAACGCGTGCCTCGTATGGTAGATGAACTGGCAGGTGTTTCATTGAATCAAAGAAGGCCGGAGGGAATACAGTTTCCAGCTTGCAAATGATCAATGGGATTTCGCCCTCCAGCCTTGACATATCATCCGCCCTGAGTCTCGTGGATGTAAGACATCTGAAGAAGAGACTCATCTCGGTAAGTGCTTCCCATACATTGGTTGGAAGCAGCTCGCGGAATGCAATGGGCATCAACCGTTGCATGAACACGTGACAGTCGTGGCTCTTCATCCCGTGCAAACCGTGTTTATTCACGTCGATGTTCTTAGACAGGCTCGTAACATGGCCGTCAGGAAATCTAGCCGTCCCCAGCCACGCTAACAACGCACTGACCTGCTCCGCATTCAGCGTGTAAGAGGACTTCGGCATGTAGGATGTGCCAACGGGATGCAGTTCCGGTCGCATATTCAGGTCGCGCATATCAAGTCGTGCCTTCAAATTGTCTTTCGTTTTTCCAGGCACATTCAGCACCGTATTGAAAATGTTGTCAAACACGTTCTTCTCAATGTGCATGACATCCAGGTTGTGTCGGATCATATTGCTCTTCCAATACGGAAGCTCCCAGAATATGCTTCTCTTCTTCCACCCGATACAGTAACGGGCCAGGTCTGCGTTGTGGCTGCCGTCCGGATCATCAGCGACCCCCACGAATCCACAACTGTCTATCTCCTCCAACACCTCCGCACCCGTGAGAAGCTCGGGCTTCATGTCCTTCTCGACGATGCCAGGCATGAACGACGTCATGTTCTTTCTGTACAAATGACGTCTGAGCAGGAACTTCCTATGGCTGTCGAACCAGCAAATCTTACGTCCATGTTTCAAGGACATCGTCTTCGCTTGCTTCATGCAGCAAGGGCAAGCGTATTTCCCCGATGTGCTCCAACCCGACAACATAGAATAAGCCGGGAAGTCGCTGATGGTCCACATCAGCGCAGCGCGTAGCTGGAAGTTTTGTTTGGTCGATACATCGAACGTCTCCATGCCAAACTCCCACAACCACTTCAGCTCATGTATCAATGGCTGAAGGTACAGGTCGATCTTTTGTTTCGGATTCCTAGGCCCCGGTGCGATCACAGTCAAGAACATGTACGGCTTCTTCATGCACATCCAAGGTGGTAGATTGTACGGCGTCACGATTACAGGCCACGACGAATACTGCTCTCCCGACTGTCCGAACGGGTTGAACCCGTCGGTGCATAAACCCAACCTAACGTTCCTTGTCTCCGACGAAAAACCCGGATGTGTCGCATCGAACGTCCTCCAAGCTTCGCCGTCAGATGGATGGCACATCTCATCGTCTTTCGTGTAGTGCTCCGCGTGCCACCTCATCTGGCTAGCTGTGGCACCGGATGCGTAGAGCCTCTGCAGTCTAGGGGCGAGAGGTAAATAGTAGAATTGCTTTCTTGGCACGTTCTGGTTTCTTTTGTTCGTTCTCCACCTTCGTGTCCCACAGACCCTGCACTTGTCTTTATCCTCGTCGATGCCCCAGTATATGATGCACCCCTCTGAACAACAATTGATCTTCTGAACCGGCAGTCCCAACGCCTGCAGCTGTTTCTTCGTCGAATAAAAACTGTCGACCATTGTGTTCCCTTCGGGAAGAGATTCCCTCATCAGCTGACACATCCCATCGTTCAATCTCTCTGTCATGCGGTGCTCCGTCTTCATGCTCGTCATCCAACCGATCATGGACATCTGTGTGTGACTACCGCAACCGGGATACAGCGGCGTGTTGGTGGCGTTCAGCATCTCAAAAAACTGTCTTGCTTGAGGGTTCAGATCTTCCTCCACGAATACACGCGGCTGTTCATCCTGATCCTGCATTTGTAAGTACTGCTCTCCCGTAAATGCGCCGGCGGCTGCGTCTTGCACCATCTGCACGTATGGGTTGTGAGATCCCTCGCCTATTTCTTCGGCATCAACCTGACCGGGTCCCCCTAAGACGTGTACAGTTGCAGATGTAGACGCCCCCTCATATTCTCCGTGGCAGTACCATGTATGGTAATTGTGCATGAAACCTTGTTTCAATAAGTGAACCCTCACGTCACCCGGATGCATACATTTACGGTTCTTGCATTTCTTACACGGACATCTAATCTGCGTTCCACTTTCATTACTCGTCGCAAAATCCATAAATTCTTCGAGACCTTCAACAAATCTAAAACTCCACTCCCCGTTGTTTACTCTCTCGTACATCCACTTTCTATCGCTCCTCCTCGGATCCATTTTCTCGCTATACCTTCAAAATAACAACAGCTATCTTTTCTCGGTGGTGGAAAACATCAAAATTTCACACAATAAGATTTCTTCCTTCTATATTTTCGTAGAAAAGATATGATTTTTGTGTTTGAAATGGGAGAAGAATGGGAGAAGAGTGGAAGAAGAAAGCTGCGTTTTATGGTTCGCAGCCTGCAATATTACTGACGTATTAGCGACGATATAGCGACGATAAGCGACGACCATGAAACACAAATCCCGGAAACAAACAAACACAAATAGCGACGACTTAGCGACGACCAAGAAACACAAATTCCAGAAACAAACACAAACACCGACGACTTAGCGACGCACAGCGACGCACGACGTATCTTCACACCATAGGATGTGTTTTGTCGCTGAGTTCATCGCTAAGTCGTCGCTATTCAGCACAGCCCGACTGTTACACTTTCGATGCATGTACGTCGCTATTTCGTCGCTATGGCGTCGCTGAATTCCCTATATAAACAGGATGGACCATGACCCCCAACTAGATAGAAAACAACCTCCTTTATAATCATAAAAAAAGACCCAAATATGGTTCGTACTAAAGCGCAAG
>AP025052.1:31144273-31236463 GCA_036186865.1 Eustoma russellianum
AAAGACCCAAATATGGTTCGTACTAAAGCGCAAGCGCGACGTGGTAGTTGCCATTCAGCGGCAAGACGGCCTATTCAACAACCCTCTTCTTCAGCGGTTCCTCCACCACAAGAATCACCCCCACAGGCTGAGTCCTCTGAACCCAGTCTTTTTGGGCCACGTCGGGATCGCCAAATTGGCGATCTCCATAAAGAAATACAAGAACTGTGGAAAACAGTGGATGACTTGAGGGAGCATATTATGTACCAGGATGAGCGTCTCCAATACCTGGACACAAGGCAGATGCGGATTAAATCCAAAGCTGCACAGCTGAGACGCCTCCTGAAGGCGTGCGCAGAGAGTGTTGCTACTCTCTGTTCGGATGACGAACTGTGAATGGCTCCTCTCCGTTATTCATTTAGATTAGTTTTTCCATTATTGTCCTAGTATATTTTGTAATTTATAATTTTATATTAATGAAGTTTTATTTTTCTAATCATCGCTTTCGTTTTCTTAATTTAAACACGTGTTTAATCTCTTACGAATTTGACGACGCTAAAATACAAACGAAATGTGGCTCAGAAAAATTTGAGACGACTAATTGACCGACTAAACATCAACTATATACCGACGAAACTTAATACAAAGACGAGAACCTACTAAACATATCGACGAAACTTAATACAACGACGAGACGAGAACCTATTATCCGCGAAAGAACTTATTATGCGCAAATTTATTGGAATTTAGCGACGCTTTACCGACGCCCTAGAGACGCACAACGTCATTTCACCCCATTCGACGCGTTTCGTCGCTACGGCGTCGCTAGTGCGTCGCTATTCCGTTCAGTTCCCAACGGTTACAACGTACGATATTACGATATTATCTTCACACCTATTTCAAGTTGTTTCGCTAATTCGTCGCTAATGCGTCGCTATTCCGCAGTGTCCGTTCAGTTCCCAACGGTTACAATTAATTAGAACGTGTTTACGTCGCTAATTCGCCGCTAAGGGCGTCGCTAATTCGAACGAACCGTCACGCCCGCACACATTTCGTCGCTAATTCGTCGCTAATTCACACGAAGCGTCACACCCGCACATATTCCCATCTTGGTTAACGGTCGAAGAATGCGTCGCAAGGTCGTCGCTATATCGTCGCTAAAATTACCTATTTATACCCCAAACATTCGCACATATATATACACACATACAAAGTTATAAAACATCAAAATATGCCGCGTCGTTTTAGAAGAACCCCAAGGCGTGGTGGAGGGGCAAACAGTGCCCCGCCACAAGGGCCTCCTCCCCAACCACCATCGGTTGAGCGGGAGGGTTCCGTATCTGTGTATGGCCCACTACCGCGAGAGGATGCTCAAGAACAAATACCGGAACAGGATATCGACTACCGTATGCTGATAGCAAACATGCAACAGCAGTCGAGACAACTGCACAGCATGACTAGAAGGCTGCGGAAGTTGAAATTCAGATATTCTAAACTGAAGCGCCTCCTCAGAGAGTTCGCAGATAATGTGGCAGCCACTCTTTCTTCCGATGACAAAGAGTGAACGGCCCCTCTGCGCCTCTCTTTTAGATTTCTTTTTTTAATTTTTCGTTTCATAATGTAAATTTTTATTATTAAATTAATAAATTTTTTTCCAATCACTGCTTTCTTTTTCCTTAATTAATACACGTGTTTAATCCTCGACGAATCTGCGACGACACAATGACAAATCGGAATATGAACGAAAAGTAAAACAAAACGTTTTCGACACGCGGGTTTCATCGACAAAAAAACCGACGATACACAACGCCAAGAACCTACTCACCGACGAATTTATTTTATCATTGTTCTGGAATTTTAGCGACAAAATAGCTACGATATAGCGACGTAAGGCTACAAACTACATAGCGACGAATAAAACACACAAAATAGCGACGTACCACCGACAAAACACCGACGAACGTATTAATCTGACTACTTTTCTGCTAGCGACAATGCTTTTCATCGTATTTTCGTCGCAATTAACGACGAAAATTAGTGTATCGCAAATGCGTCGCAAAGTACCGACGCAACACCGACGAACCACGGTTCGTCGGTGATGTTTTCGTCGGTAAATGAAATTCTTTTTGTGGTGAACCAAACGCCACCTAAATCATAATTCTGGATTAAGAGCATCAACTATATATATTGGTGAAATCTTGCAAAATTTCTTCTAATCTTCAATCTTATCTTTTGAAGAAACCTTCTACCTTTCTCGCTAAAACATCAACAAGGGTGAGATCAAGGCATCCCAATGTGTCTCGAGAAAGGGACTGTAGATTGTAGAGCTTTAGGTCACGGGTTCGATCTGCAGAAACAGACTCTTACATAAAGTGTAGAGTAATGATGCGTACATTAGATCGCAAAGCGATCCAGCCTCTCTCCGAATCCTGCGGTTTAGTGCATCGAGAACGGCCTATGGAGTTGTTGCAAGTCTACGCTATAGAGTCACGGGGACTAGGTTTGTATCCTTGCATGCAGCTCAACAAGTTTATTTACGTGTCAGAAAGTAGGACTGTATGTCCTTTGAGGTTAGTTTTGTAAGAATCCAAAGAAACAACAGAATATGCTGCAGTTATGCATCTTCTATACGTGGAAGGATGGAAGGTGCTATGGAAGAACATTCTTAGAGAGTAAAGGCCGTTTCCGGTACACTAGGCTCCCACATTAGCACTGTGTCAGGGGAAGGTACAGATCACTTCGCGATCTGCTGTATGCATCTCTACCTCACACTTTGTGCAAGAGACTGTTTCCACGGCTCGAACTCATGGCATCAAGGTCATAAAACAACAACCTTACCACTTTCTTCAACGCCCGCCCTCAACATACTTAGAGAGTATTTTCCAAATATAACTAAGTTATTTGTGTTGGCAAATGAGAGTAAATATTTGTGGATCTCTAATCTTATGTGCAAGGGATGTATATAAATTGAATGGTTGATAAGGTGAAGGATCTTGTGGGTACCCTGAATAAAGAAGTGGAGACTTTATTACTATCCCATGCATGTAAAGTACTTAAGGGTTAGTGAGGAAAATGTGAAAAGATTTCTCCATGTTCTTTCCTCTCAATCCATCAAAAGAGTGCATATGAAAATAAAGTCTTGATTGTAGAAAGTATGGAGAATAGCAATAGGACTTCTACATAGCTTACAAGGTTGGTGAAGAAGAAAGTGTCAAATTTGGAGCTATTTTCCTAATCCATATGTTGAGACCATGTATCTCCAAAGTCTTTCCCTTGTCCAACTTTCTTCTTAATGTTGAAAGCAGAGGGAGTTTAGGTTCATTAAATGAAGGTCATAAGTGTCATAAGTGTGTCATATATGCACACTATAGCACACCATATTTATATTATTGTGTCATCTACGCAGGTATGTATAGAGTCGAGGGTCTCACTGGAAGCAAACTCTCTATTCTTTGGGATGGAAGTATTGTTTTTCTGTCTCTCACCTTCTCCAGACTCTAACGATAGATTTTGCTGTTGTTGGGATATAGTGAGTATGTGTTGTTATTTAAAATGAAGGTATAAGTGAAACTCGAATTTCATCATCGTTCATCAGAGTTTTGTTCAAGGATATATTTGTCCAAGCTTTTAATCATTCAAAGAGGACTCAACTTGGGTGCAAGGGGTGTTTAAGGTTCTTTGAGCACAGCTTACGTTTCTTAAACAAGGGTCAAATTCCACATTAGCTCTTTGTCCAGTTCGTGTTCTTCTCATCTTAATCTTCAACCAAGTACGATTTTGGGACCGTTGCTTCATGCGCGATCAATTTGGTATCGTAGCATACCATACTCGCATCAGTTTGATATAAGAACACATCATACTCCTATCGTTTTATCTCTAATCTGTCTAATATTAATGGTCAATGTTCTCTTACAACTTATCGAGCATACTAACATTTGTTTTCTTGGGTTAGGTGAACCAAAATTTAGCATTGAAAGAGGCAATAGAGTTGTTAGATACAATTTTAAGATTTTGATGTTAAAGAGAAAAAGAGATGTTGCAACTGATCAAGTCCATGACTTGTTAAAGAGATAGAAGACTTGTTAAAGGGATATAAGAGTTTATAAGTACTTACACACCTTGCATACTCTTCTGCTTCTTTAATGATCCTAAACCTTGTAAAAGTGCATAATTTATTCGTAGCATTTATATTCACATTTGTGTACTTATGAAAGGTTTTAACCATTGTACAAAAGTTAAATAATTACTACTTTATTACTTGAGATTTTATTACTTTGAGATGTATTATTCTCGCCCTCTTCAGCTTAGAAATAGTTGAGTTGTGCTTTAGATGTTAGGACTTATGAAAAGGTTAAAAATCAATTACAAAAGATAAGAGATCTTGCATGTAGTTTTCTCTTTCTTTCTTTTTTTTTGTTTTTGAAAAAAAAAATTGCATGTAGTTGAGCTATGTGAAATAACGTAAGTTGTTGTAGTTATAGTTGTTGAAATTGTAGTTGTAGAGCCTTTTGAAGGTAATATTTTATAGTTTTTATTGATTGCACTATAAAAACAAAGTGGGAGTTGATATATAATTAAAGAAGATCTAGACCACTATAAATCAAATGTTGGTCTCTATCTCCACTCCTCTTTTTAGTTTCATACACTTGTTTTAATGTTAGAGTGCATGACTTGGAGCAGTTGGTAAGGTTGCTGCTTTATGACCATAAGGTCACGGGTTCGAGCTACGGAAACAGGTGTAGGATAAGGCTGCATACACCAAATCGCGAAGTGATGCGGTCCCTTTCTAGACCTTATGCAAATACGGAAACCTAGTACACGGGAACGCTATTTACACTTGTTTTTCTGTTAACATGATCAAACAAAAAGAAGTTTATGAAAATTGGTAAATAATCTATTCAGTCCTTATAGATTATTTCTTTGAGACCAAACATGGCCAACGTTCCTGGGAAAACACTTCATTGAAAATGATAAGAATGTCAGAGAGCATTATGTTTGGAGTATGATCAGAGATAATGTATATACGAGATAACAACATGCAAGTATCGAAAGTTTTATTCAAGCATCGAAAGATTGAGAAATATGTAATCTTTAGTTGACCATTTTCATCATATGTTTTATTGTCAAATTAATTCACGCATTTTTTTTTTTAATTCAACAAGTTGATCTACTGTATGCTTTGTTCATCTGTAATAACATAAATAAAAATGAAAAATATAATCGCATAACATAGGCGACATAATACAGATGAAGCCACATGTAATGTAATAGGCCACTCATTAATCACCTTTTCTCAAGTTGCCAGATCTTGAAAAGGAACATTTTGTCATTAAGTAAAAATCATGGACAGATGCCTATCCATCAATCATATCTAATATATTACAACGACAGCAAAAGCTATCGTTAGAGTTTGAAAAAGATTAACGGCAGACCAATAATAATTTTATCTTAAAAGATGGAGAGTATTCACAAATGTCTAGTTTCTTGATAAAACGACGGTTTTGCCTTTTTGGGGGTTTTTTTCCCCTTTGTTTGGGAGTGGTGGATCATTATCATCATATGTTTTATTGTTAAATTGATTCACATTTTCTTTTATTAAGCAAGTTGCCCTGCTAGCTGTATGCTTTGTTCATCCGTAATAACATTAATAGATAAGATAGGCGACGGATGGAGCGACCTGTAAAAGGGTGTGACCAGCTAGTAATGGTCTCTGTTACTTTCGGTTCTATAGGAATTGTAGTGATGTAAATCAAGAACATGAAAGATTTAAACAAAAGACAAGTTATATACACGTGTACAATATTATGGAGCCTAAGTAATGGAATTCCCCACAAATGCCTCTGGAGGGAGTCGAACTCTCAACCTCCCTCTTTCAGTGTGATTACCCCTTCCGTGTTTTTATCAGGGTATGTCTTGAGGACCGGATGGAGCAACCTGTAAATGTAATGGCAAATCTTATATGGTGGATGTGTAAGTTCTAGTATTAATGTAGAACATAATAATATGGACGAACTTTTTGCTTTATATATTTATGATTGTCATGTGTCAATTATTCTCATATATTGATCAAGAGTATAGAATAATTAGTTATTGACTACCATAAAACTTACAAATGTCATCATAAACCACCTTTTGTAAAGTTAGCCAGTTTTTTGAAAGAAACATTAGTATAAAGTAAAAACGTACAAAAAGTCGAATTTCTGGATTAGACGATGGCGTTGTCTTTTTTTTTTTTTTTAGTTTTTTTTGAAGGTTTTTTCATTTGTGGGAGTGGTGAGCCATTTAAAAATTTGTGTTTTGTGAATAATCAATGCTTCTATACATAGTGGAGTGAAGAGATAAAAGAATGTAGTGTTCTCTGGTAGAAATCGCAAAATTTGATAGAGAATGGCGAGCAGACCAGCAACAGAGCACCCACACAAGGCTTTTGGTTGGGCTGCAAAAGACTCTTCTGGCATCCTCTCCCCGTTCCTTTTCTCTCGCAGGTGCCTAACACTCCATCCCCAAGGAAACTGGGAGTTTGCCCACAATCCATATAAATTTTTTTTTTTTAATTGTTACGGGTTTGGGTGTTGAAACGGTGGCAGTTCCCTGAGTAAGGATATTTTTTTTCGATAAAATTAAGGTTTTGAAGCCATCTGTAAGAAGTAGTACCAGATTGAAGAGAAAACTTCTTAGACTGATCACCAAGTGATGCTGTAGTTCAAGTGTTTGAAAATTTTGCCTTGTTATATACAGTTATTGAAGAGAGAACTTCTTAGACTGATCACCACATGATGGTGTAGTTCAAGTGTTTGAAAATTTTACCTTGTTATATACAGTTATAAAAAAGTTACCTGCTTCTTTATTTGTTTGTTTGTTTGTTTCTTTTCTTTCTCATAGTGTGATTTACGGTGATAATAAAAGTTGGGATACTCCTTAGGTTGATTGTAAAATATTAGCAGCTATGAATAATTAGTTAATTGAATTCTTGATTTTTACCCTGTGGAAAGGCATGCCTGGTACCTTGGTTCAGGACCTTACAAAGATAGTTTTTCTTTGTCTTCCTTTTGGATTTGATGATTACTGGTATAATAACATAGGATCACCCTGAACTTCAACGCTTTAGTCACCCTCGGTTACTGCATTTTTCTTTAGGATTTGGATTGGAGAACTGTGAGAAAAGAATGTTAGGAGAGGTTGGCTTCATGTGCACGTCTCATCTTCTTCTTTAGCTGCTCACGTTGCCTACATTTTTGTTTTGGGAATCGAATATTCTACTGTGGAATTTCCAGGGGTTCAACAAGATGCTAAATTTACCTTTCTTTTGATTTAACTTAATAGCCAAACAGAGAAGACCATACATATTGCTAAGTAATAATTTTTCTTTCCTTATTCCTTACACTTGTTATCTGATGATATATTTATATATTTTTCTTTCATTGCATGATTACTTGTGATATTTTAAGTTTTGGTAATTAATGGGCTTCTTATCTTATTGATAGAGAAAATGGCCCAGCGGATGTAACAGTCAAAATTCTTTTCTGTGGAGTATGCCACTCTGACCTGCATAATCTGAAGAATGAGTGGGGGCGCACAAAATACCCTTTGGTACCCGGGTATGACACTTTTCTATGACACTGAAATGTATGCTTCTAGAATTTCTTCCACGTTGTAGCCTACATTTTTGAACGTTTCAATAATATCTTTCGTTGCTGATTTCTGCTTGATCATATAGTCGTACATTATAATTGATTGTTTGTTCTCATTATGGAACACTGACATGATTGTACTGAGTAAGAATGGAAATACTGTCCTAATGTTCATCCACCCTAGGATGTGGAAAAGGCATACATGTGACTAGGAACTTGCGTCATGGAAAAGATCATCCTACGCGTAGAAATATACAATTAAGTATACATGTAAATATACTCATACTGTACACATATACATACATACAGTAAATAAATTTTTTACATAACACACACACATAGTAACGCACACACATAGTAAAAATACTCTTGTATAGGTCCTAAACACACCAATGAGTCACCTGCTAAGTGACTTTTTCAGAATTGCCGTTAGACTAGAAAACTAGCCATCGGGCAATGTTACCGTTGGCAGATTTAGCCAACTTCTACCTCTTTCTTCATCCTCTATTTAAGGTTTTACTCTTCTACATTTAAAATTCAGTGAACGAATAATAATTCTTTAACAGAAAATAAAATAGATTGCAGATCAACTAGGTGTATCTTCTTGACTATTCAGGAAGCCAGAAGGGATATAAATGTTACTGTCCTATTTTAAGAAAATGTCTGTAATGTTAGATGTTATATTTGATGAAGAGGCATATTATCCAAAGTATCATAGAACTGACAGTACTATATCCACACTAGACATCTACTGGAGCATAATTGATATTGTTAAACAACATCGTCAGGAACTGAGGACTGGATGGAAGAACGTAGAAAGATAGCTGAAGAACATGTACCTAAGAAATAGTGGAATTCTATCTAGTGAGAACTTGCCTATAACCAAAGTTTATACTAGAAGAAACATACAAGCAGATAGTGTCTAGCAGAATATAAACATAAAGAATCTTCTTGACCCAGAACCTTTTCTTGATAGCAGACTCATTGTACTTAAAAAAAGGTGTAAGAGAATGTGCTAAATATTTTTTTTTAAAATTTCGTGTCATATACCCAACTTAGTTCACACTTTAAAGCTTTCACTAGTTCCTTGGATAATCAAACAATACCTAAAACAATTCAAGAAACCCTCTGTATACCACATTGGAGTTAGCTGTAAATGAAGAGACAAAAGCACTGCTTAAAGATAAAACATGGGAATTGGTACCTATAGCCATAGGAATCAAACCAGTAGGCTATAGATGAGTGTTTTCTATTAAGTATAACGCTGATGGACAATAAACAAGTTTAAGGCTAGATTATTTGTAAAGGGATTCACTCAAACATATGACATTGATTATTAGAAACCTTGCACCCGTAGCTAAGTTAAATGCTGTAAGAGTCATTTTTCATTAGCTATTGACATGGACTAGGGACTATATCAGCTAGATGTGAAAAATGCTTTTCAAAATGGGATCTACAGAAGGAAGTGTTTGTAGATATCCCACCTGGATGTAGCAACCATACAGACCAAAAAATGATTGGTAAACTAAAGAAATCTTTATATGGATTAAAATAGTCCCACAGAGTTTGATTTAGGAACTTACAAAAAAAAAAAAGTTTGATTTAGGAAATTTACAAAAGCATCCATGCAACATGGTTTTAAACAAAGTCAAAATGATCATACCTTATTTACTAAACTTACTGAAACACAGCAAATTACTATTCTTATTGTATGTTGATGATATTATTTGTTACTGGTAATGATTTACATGACATTTAACTAATCAAAGAGCAGGTATCTATGGATTTTGAGATTAAGGACTTAGGTGAACTGCGATATTTTCTAGGAATGGAAGTAGATAGAAATAAAGAGGAGATGGGTATATCACAAAGGAAATACATTATTGATCTTCTTCAGAAAGCAAAAATGATAGGGTGTAGGCCTGCTATTAGACCAGTGGAGCCAAGACACAAGCCTAGGGAACAGTGGGATAAAACTCTCACGGACAGGTTGAGTTATCAAAAGTTAGTAGGAAAAATGATTTATTTATCTCATACTAGACATGATATATGTTATGCAGTTAGCTTTATAAGTCATTTTATGCATGATCGTACTAATGACCACCTCAAGACCGCCTTAAAAATTCTTAGGTATCTTAAAGCAGCATCAAGATAGGAGTTTCACTTTAAGAAGAATAAAGCCATAAGCATTCAAGTTTTCACAGATGCTGACCGGGAAAGCTAAAGGGCTGATATAAGATCTGCTACAGGTTATGGGGGTTTATCTTTGGGGTAATGTAGTGACATGGAGCAGCAAGAAACAATCAGTTGTTGTTAGAAGTAGTGCCGAGGCAAATCTCAGGGCGTTGGCACTTGGCTTGTGTGAAGGATTATGGCTAAAAAGAGTTCTGGAAGAGTGGGTCAACATGTGTTTTTTTCCAATCAGAGTGTACTGTGATAATATGTTAGCAATAAGTATGACAGAGAACTCAATTCAACATGATAAATCTAAGCATGTTGAGATAGATAGGCATTTCATAAGAAAGAGTATTGAAGCAGGGATTATTTGTATATAACATGTCTTCTCAGAAGATCAACTAGCAGATCTACTGACTAAACCAGTCTCTACAAGAGTTTTTCAAAATTTAGTTGTCAAGCTTGCTTGTATAAGCATATACACCAAGCTTGAGGGGGAGTGGTAGAAATATATAATGAAATATGCATGTAAATATACACATACTGTACACATATGCATACATACAGTAAATAGATTCTATATATATACACACAGTAAAAATACTCTTGTATAAGTCTTAACACACCAATGAGTCACATGCTAAGTGACGTGTCCAGAATAGCCGTTAGACTAGAAAAATAAATGTTGTGCAATGTTAACGATGGCAGATTTACCAAACTTCTACAGCTTTCCTCAGCCTCTATACAAAACTTTACTCTTGTGCATTTAAAGTTAAGTAAATGAATGATAATTCTTCAACTTTATATACTACGTCTTATAGCAGCAAAAATTGGCTCAAAAAAAGAAAAGAATAGGATGTGGTTACGTAGCTAATTTCGTTTGATACATGTTAATAAAAAAACAGATAGACAGATGAAGCAAATATAAATCTAACTTTGTTTTTAGTTTCTGTTGGACACATGTGAGGCCTCTATATAAGGCTTTACTTTTATGCATTTAAAGTTATGTAAATGAATAATAATTCTTCGACTTTATATACTACGTCTTGTAGCAGGAAAAACTGACTCCAAAAAAAAGATAAAAAGAATAGGATGTGATTAGGCAGCTAATTTGGCTTGATATATTTTAATTAAAAAGCAGATGGGCAGATGAAGCAGATATAAAGCTGACAATAATTCTTCGACTTTCTATACTACGTCTTGTAGCAGCAAAAAACCGACTCCAAAAAAAAAGATAAAAAGAATAGGATGTGATCAGGCAGCTAATTTGGTTTGATATATTTTAATTAAAAAAACAGAAGCAGATATAAAGTTGACTCTATTTTTAGTTTCTGTTGGACACCTGTGAGACGGTTTGAATCGGACCTTCAAGCTTGGGTAGTCACTAAGATAGGTAAGCTGAGCAGAATGAGCGGTCAGTTTGCAAGGCTGAAAATTGTGCTAAGCCATGCAAAGCTGTTTGAATCTATCTATAGAACACAAACCGATGATCATGGAACCCTGAAGGCATAATTCACTAACATGAACAGTGACAAGTGCCAAAAGTAGTGGGAAAGAAAAATCATCGAACAAGAGGACTTATAGGCTTACTTCTTATGGATTGGCAAGGAAGCTACCTGGAGATACAAGGATGATGGTTAGAGGTCCTTACTGCTCCATTTGCAAACAATCACAATGCAATATGTACTAATTTTTAGGTTGTTAGGTATCTTTAGTACTTATGCAGTTATGGTTTGCTTTCACCTGCCAAGAAGTCAAATGTCCATTTACCAAGAAAGATAAATGTGTAGAAATAAGTTCAGCCAAGGTATGCCGAGTTGAGCTGAAGAGGACAGACCTGGATAAGGAGTGCCGAGCTGGACTAGGCCGACCTGAGCAAAAACCAGTCAAGCAGAGGTGGCCTCAACGGGAAAGCAGGAATGAGATAATGAAGACAAGAAGGAAGTGCTGAGCTAAAGATCAAGTATGCTGAAGTAAAGAAAGTACTGAGCCGAGATGATGAGGTGAAGCACAATCAAGACAGCAACATAGGAAGCAGAGCGCAACACAGGAAGCAGAGGTGCCAATACTTGTAAATATTATATTCTTACTGTACAGAGCAGAGCTACATTGGTAACTAGCCGTTACCACAACCGTTGTAGTTGACAATGACTGACAGTGACCGCTGTCTCAAGTCAAAAAGTAGCCGTTAGGAGTAGATTTCAACTCCTATAAAAGGGACACAACTTTGTAAATTATTCTTAACTTGAATGGAAGTTTAATTCCTTCAATACCAACTCTCTTCTTCAATATTTCGACATGGTATCAGAGCTTCTCTGATTAAAAATACCTGCAATTTCAATACTCTGTCTACGTCTTCAAAATTTTTTGAAAAAATGTCTTCTTCAAATACCTCTGCTGAATACATGGAGGCCACTTCTACTTCTAATTCTTCAGGAGTAGCGCGTGTTCCTCATCCACTTACTGATGATTCTTCTGTATCCATTACCAGCCACAAACTAAATGGAGATAACTACCTCTCATGGTCTCGAGGCGTAGAAATGTACATCACTGGTAAAGGGAAGGAAGAATACTTAGATGGGATAGTCTCAGCCACATCCCAAACTGATACAAATTTTCGACTATGGAAGTCGGAAAACAGTATGATAATGTCTTGGCTGATATGTTCTATGCAGCCAGACATTGGTGATGATTTTATAATGTATAAAACTGCAGCAGAAATCTGGGCTGCAGTCAAGGAGATGTATTCCAAACAGGATAACGTCTCAGAATTGTACGAGGTTGAAGCTCATCTTGATGAGCTGAAACAAGGAAATCTTGTTGTCCACAAATACTATACTCTTCTGACGAAAGCGTGGCAGCAGATCGATACATTCGAAGCACATCAGTGGTCCTGCACCATTGATGCTGCACTGTACAAAGAAATAACAGAAAGGAAGCGGGTCTTTCGCTTCCTGACTAGATTAAATCCAGAATTTGACACTGCACAAAGTCGAATTCTGAGTACAAAACCACTGCCAACTTTGAAGGCTGCCTTTGCTGAAATTAAACACGAAGAAAGCCGGAAGAAGGTCATGATGGGAGGATCTGCCACTGTGGAATCCTCAGCTCTACATTCAGAACAGCCAGCAGAATCATCTGGACTGGCTGTTAAGAAACACTTAAACTCTGCTGGAGGAGGTAAAGTGTGTAAATACTGCAAGAAGAAAGGCCATACAGTCGACTTCTGTTGGAAACTTCAGGCAAAGCTGATCCAAGAAGGAAAACCACCTCTAAAGACCAGCAGTGCCCCCTGGAGACCATCACAAA
This sequence comes from Eustoma russellianum, assembly GCA_036186865.1. Classification (NCBI taxonomy): domain Eukaryota; kingdom Viridiplantae; phylum Streptophyta; class Magnoliopsida; order Gentianales; family Gentianaceae; genus Eustoma; species Eustoma russellianum. The sequence continues at coordinate 31,157,368 of AP025052.1, forward strand.
AACCAGTTGCTGCTTGACACAGTGCTGCTCAACAGGTAAGTAACACACCTGATGCTGAGGTCATTACTAAAGAACAGGTTTCCGCCCTAATTCAGTTGCTGAATAGACAAGGTGGCCGAGCTGACCTACATCAGGCAACCATGGCGGGCTACGTCCAGTCCAGCTCCAGCAGCTCATGGATGGTTGACTCCGGGGCTACGGATCACATGACCAACAATGGTACTATTCTAAACTCATACACTTTATTTGCTGAACCTAAGAAGGTAAAAATTGCAAATGGAATTACTCTAGAAGTAATTGGAATAGGCTCTGCTATGATAAATAATAAGATGACCCTTAAAGATGTCCTTCACGTCCCTAGACTAAGTTTCAACCTATTATCTATTGGAAAACTCACTAGGATAATAAGTGATTAGTCCGTTTCTCATCCACGGAATTTTGTTTTCAGGAAAACAAGTTGAAGAGGATGATTGGCATTGCTAAGAATATAGCAGGCCCCTACTTACTGGAGTCAAAACAAAGCTTTGGTCAGTGCAGCCGAGCTGTCAAATGGCCAAGGCTCTAGTATTTTAGACCCTAGAAATCCATGTACAGGGGAGATTTTGTTATGGCATGACAGACTAGGTCATCCCAATTTTATATATCTTAAATGATTAATGCCAAGATTGTTTAGCTCAGTCTGTGTTGAAAAACTTAATTGTGAAACTTGTCAACTAGCCAAACATACTAAGCATATTTATCCTGCAAAAGAGTATAAGGCATCGACACTATTTAATTTAGTCCACTCTGACATATGGAGCCCATCAAGAATAACAAACGTTAATGGTTTATAACCTTTATAGATGATCACACAAGAAAACAAACAGTTATAAGATAACTTGGGTCTTCTTGCTAAAAAATAAAAGTGATGTAGGACAAACAGTTATAAGATACATATCTTTCATTAAAAATTATTTCGACAGCATCATCAAAACTTTGAGGTCAGACAATGGGGCTGAATACTTAGACAAGGATGTTCAAGATTTTATGATTAAAAAGGGCATACATCATCAAACCCCATGCGCTCATACACCTCAGCAAAATGATGTTGCTAAAAGAAAGAACAGACATCTTCTTGAAGTAACTAGGTCAATTATGCTTAATATGAATGTACCTAAACAGTTTTGGGGAGAAGCACTTCTTACAGCCACCTACTTAATAAATAGAATGCCATTTAGAACTTTGTCATTTAGAACACCAAAGGAAATACTTATCAATCATTATCCTTATACTAACCTACTAACAGAATTGCCACCTAAGCTGTTTGGATGCACAGCATATGTGCATGTTCAGCCCGGCCAAAAGAGTAAACTGGCACCTAAGTCAGTTAAATGCATTTGTCTAGGATATGCTAACTCACAGAAAGGATATAAGTGCTACTGCCCAGCCAATAGGCGAATGTATATAACATTAGATGTTACATTTAATGAAAAACTTGCATATTATAGCTCAGAAAAAGAAACAGTAGAATTAAGTGTAAATGATTATGAGCCTAGTTTTCTAGTACCAAATATGCCGAGCTCAACTACTCAGCCGAGCTGCACACAACAGCTCGGCTGTGAGACACCTCAGCTTGGCACTACTGAACCACAACCCAGGATCACCTCTCCAACCAGGTTAAGTGATCAGGAAAACCAAAATGATCAGCCTAGTACATATGAACAAATCTCTCTAACTGAGGAAGAAGAAAACACCGAATATGACCACAGAGCTCAAATCGAGGATAGGTCAATTGCACTAAGAAAAGGAGTTCGTGAATGCACTAGAAATCCGACATGCACTAAGTACCCTATAGAAGAATACATATCCTATAGTAAATTGAATCCCAACTTTAGAACCTTTCTGTGCTTACTTAACAATGACGTTATTCCCAAGGATATAGAAGAAGCACTCAGCCGACCTGAATGGAAACAAGATGTACACGAAGAGATGAATGCCTTAGTGAGAAATGACACCTGGGAACTTACCCCCAGCTTGGCCAAAATAAAACCAGTAGGATGTAGATGGGTATTTACAACCAAATATAATAATGATGGCACAATAAATAAATATAAGGCCAGATTTGTAGCTAAGCGATTCACTCAGACCTACGGAATAGATTACTTATAAACCTTTGCACCAGTAGCTAAAATAAATACTATAAGGGTGATCTTTTCTATCGCAATCAATCTTGACTGGGAATTACATCAAATGGATTTAAAGAACGCCTTTCTTAATGGGGACCTGAATGAAGAAGTTTATATGACTATACCTCCCGGTTTTAACAGTGAAACTAATAAAAGCCAGGTCTGCAGACTAAGAATGGGCTTAAACAGTCACCACGAGCATGGTTCAAAACATTCACCCAAACAGTAACTGACCTGGGGTTCATTCAAAAACACAGTGATCATACTGTATTCACCCGAAGATCATCTCAGGGGAAGCTGATTGTTATTATTGTTTATATAGATGATATTATACTAACAGGAGGAGATAAATAGGGCATAGTAAATATTAAGAATAAATTATCACAACAATTTGAAATGAAAGATCTAGGAAAATTAAGATATTTCCTTGGAATGAAAATTGTAGGAAACAAGGATGGACTCTATATATCACAAAGGAAATACATACTAGACCTTCTAACAGAAACTGGTCTGCTCGGATGCAGACCAGCCAGCACCTCAGTTGAACTAGGATACAAACCCAGAGATCAATGGGATAACACTTCAACTAATAAGTTAGGATATCAAAAATTAGTTGGAAAACTAATTTATTTATCGCATACTAAGCATGATATTTGCTATGCAGTGAGTTATGTATCACAGTTTATGCATTGTCCTACTAATGAACATTTCCAAGCTGCTCTTAGAATTCTCAGGTATTTAAAGAATGCACCAGGGCAAGGACTATACTTCAAGAAAAATTTAGATCGAGGCATCCAGATCTGCGCAGATGCAGACTAGGCAGGATGCAAAACTGATATGAGATCAACCAATGGTTATGGAACATTCCTATGGGGGCAACCTCGTTACATGGCGGAGCAAAAAGCAATCAGTAGTATCAAGAAGCAGTGCAGAAGCTGAGCTGAGAGCACTTGTACTGGGATTCTGCGAGGTCATATGGATTAGAAGGATTCTGGAAGATCTCTACATTCTAGCAAGGCTACCAATATAAATCTTTTGCGATAGTGTCTCTGTCATAAGTATGGCAGAAAATCCTGTTCAGCACGATAACTCAAAACATATAGAAATAGATAGACATTTCATCCGCGAAAAATTGAAGGAAATGAGATCAGTATACAATACATTTCCACAAAAAATCAGATAGCTGATATCTTAACAAAACCAGTCTCCACAAAAGTTTTTCAATACTTAGTGTCCAAGCTCAGTTATATGAATATATACAACTAAGATTGAGGGGGAGTGTAGAAATAAGTTCATCCAAGGTATGCGGAGCTGAGCTTAAGAGGGCTGACCTGGATAAGGAGTGCCGAGCTGGACTAGGACGACCTGAGCAAAAACCAATCAAGCAGAGCTAGCCTCAACGGGAAAGCAGGAATGAGGTAATGAAGACAAGAAGGAAGTGCTGAGCTAAAGATCAAGTATGCTGAAGTAAAAAAAGTGCTGAGCCGAGGTGATGAGATGAAGCACAATCAAGACAGCAACACAGGGAGCAGAGCGCAACACAGGAAGCAGAGTTGCCAATACTTAGACTTGTAAATATTATATTCTTACTGTACAGAGAAGAGTTGCATTGGTAACTAGCCATTACCACAGCCGTTATAGTTGACAATGACTGACAGTAACCATTGTCTCAATATGCTAAGACTTCTTAATATGGATACAAATGATGCTTGCAGCATGCTATTCTTAAACATGCAAGTCTTTGGAGAAAGTGTTAATTCTACAGCTTAATTTCAATAACATATTGTGTCCTTTACATCTTTTTGTCTGGTTAGGGATCATCTACGGAGTAAATAGTTAAGGATAAGGCTGACTGTCACAGATATTCAAGCAACTATGCATCTATATTATACCTGTTTCTCTCCCATAACGTTTGGAACTATATGATAGCAGACAATTCTGTCAATTTTTCTTGGTATTTTCGATTTTCTTATTATTTCTCTTTGTCCTTCTCCGTGTATTTTCCTTGTAGTTCTTTTGCTGGGAAGATATTTTAGATAAGGTGTTCAGATTGAAAAACCGAAGTATGTAAGAAAATATTTATCATTAAACATCTTGAGAAGTGAGATAATTTGCTATCACAAGTAGGTATTTGATGCAGGCATGAAATTGTTGGTCTTGTGATCAAAACTGGGAGCGATGTCCAGAGATTCAAAGTTGGCGATCGTGCAGGTGTTGGAGTGATTGTGGGCTCCTGTAAGACATGTGAGCTCTGTCAACAAGATTTGGAGAATTATTGTCCAAAATCGATATTAACCTACAACAGCTTGGGCCATGATGGAACAAGGACATATGGTGGTTATTCAGATATTATAGTCGTTGATCAACGATATGTGCTCCGTTTTCCGGATAACTTGCCACCTGATTCTGGTGCACCTTTACTTTGTGCTGGGATTACTGTCTACAGCCCAATGAAATACTATGGAATGACAGAGCCAGGGAAGCATTTAGGCATAAATGGATTGGGTGGGCTTGGTCATGTTGCTGTAAAGTTTGGGAAAGCTTTTGGCCTGAAGGTCTCTATCATCAGTAGATCAGCAAATAAAGAGGATGAAGCCATCAAAAAACTTGGTGCTGATTATTTTCTTGTCAGTTCTGATCCTGCACAAATGAAGGTACGTTGCATGCTCAGTAGAACCTGATTAAGTTCATGAAGATTACATGAATTTGGTTTATCTAATATCAAGCCATATGTTATCTTTCCTGAAAGCGCTTCTGATATTTTATTTCATCTATAAATAGTTGTCAGATGTACTTTCCTCAGCCTTACAGTTTTATAATTGCGGAATGCTAAAGCCTCCAGCTATGGATTTTGTTCTTTGGTCCTTTTCGGAAGGCAGTTAAAGTTTTATAAGCAAATAATTCAGAAGATCTAGTAGCAGGACCTTTTATTCATCATGATGCCTTCTTGTTTCTTTTAGTTATCTTTATTAGTCTGCTAACTAATTGTATCTACTCTGTTTACCCTTTTTTCCCAAAAAAAAAAAAAAAAAAAAAAAAAAAAAAAAAACTTTGAATTTTAGTGGGAAGTGGCAGAATCTACTCCTCTTATGCTTTAAGACCCAAAATAGTTATTGCTTAGGTGGAAATAGTAGCTTTGGCAGATTTTGAGGCAAACAATTGTCTTTCTTTATTGCAGGCTGCTATGAGCAGCATGGATTTTATCATTGACACGGTCTCTGCAGTGCATCGTTTGGAGCCATTGCTTAGTTTGCTAAAGGTGAACGGGAAGCTCATTACTGTCGGCCTTCCTGATCGTCCCTTGGAGCTGCCACTTTTCCCTCTGGTTTTGGGTAAGTTGGTTGTTGGTTGTCTTATTGAGTTCCAGTTCATATCTGGGTGCTTTTCGAATGTGTTTTGGGTTAGGGAAATGTAATATTATTATTATTATTATTAGTAAAACTGGATTGTATAATCAAATGGGAAACCTGGATCCAAACTAGAATAGCACAAGTCGCTTTCGGTTAAATTTTTGATCCATCATCTTGCATGACATATTTGAAAGGTGATTTGGCTGAAACATTCTTTCCCATTGGTATCATTTAAGTGTATTGCTTCCATCTTTATGCACTCAAATTTCTGCTAATTTTGCTGCTTTTGTCAATAACTGATTTATTTAGCATAATACAAGGAATTTGATAGAATTCTCACTGTGTCCTGCTAGTGAAACAGTTCTATATTACATAACATTAGCATTTTGAATGGATCATATTCTTTGGTGTAAGATACATATCGTACTAAGTGATGTAAGATACATATCCTACTAAGATATATTACGTGAACCTTGTCCAAGTAGATTATGATGTTTGAGTTGTAGCTTAGTCTCTTTTCTCTTTTTTGAGTAAAACCACTTACCGTAAAAGGGGACTAGTCCTTCAAACATGGTTAGAAAAAGAGAGAGGCAAGAAAAATTACTAGCTAAGCTCTAGTAGATCAGACAAATAAATTTCCTCCTGATATTGCCCGAAGAAAATCTAATTCTCTGACTTCTACCGTCCACATTGTTACATGCATAGGGAGAAAGCTTGTTGGAGGAAGCGAAATTGGGGGCATGAAAGAAACACAGGAGATGCTGGATTTCTGTGGGAAACATAACATCACTTGTGATATCGAACTTATCCGCATGGATTACATCAATACTGCAATGGAGCGCCTAGCCAAGTCTGATGTAAGGTACCGCTTTGTGATTGATGTGGCAAAGTCACTCTCCAGCCTTTAGTTGGCTGTTTTCTGGCCTCAATTCATGGCCTATCCCTAATTTTCTGGGCCTTGATGAACCAGAGCATCTTGTCTTGAAGATCCCAAGACTAGTGCAGGCTGTTTCGCCCGGTCCTCTCACACTTCCTACTGTTTTCTGAATTTCAGTTTAACTGAAACTGTACCAAAAACCTGACCAAGTCCGATAGAAATCTTGCAAGATTCAGGTAACTTGCTGCCTTTTGTCTCAAAGAATCTCTAAACTATCCATCCTAAAAAGCAGAGATAGTCATTGTTGATTTAGCATGGCATGCATAGTTCCTATAGATGGTATCAAATAACAAACACATCACCAGATCTCCCATCGGCCTAAAAAAAAAAGGCATGCACAATTTGTTCCTTGTCTGTTCTATTCTTGCAAAAGACATGTTTAGCTTTCCTTCTTTTGTCATGCAAATAACTTCTAGCGAAGACATACCAAAATCCACAGAAGATAATCAGCACAATGACCATCTTACACAAATAAAGACATGACACAATAACTATAATAATAGCAACATAATGGGATACAATCGGCCTTGCACATAACGACAATAACGGTGGACAATAACTATAATAGCAACATCAATATTAATAAAGGACTATAAAATGAGCATTGTACCCTACACATAACTTAAAAACTTGGGACATTTACTCTTTTAGGCATACTAAAACACAAGGAATATTAAGCAACCCAATGACGATGACTTCAAAACATAAATAAACATACGAGACAAGGGATGAGATTCCCTCACCGCCCAATCAAAGTCACAATCTCCATCCAACGTCACATCTTTTCTGTTGATCATTTCTTATTTAGTCTTCGATCTGCTGTCACATGTCGCCAGGTCATGCGTCATCGCTTTTGCAGTGAGGGGATCCGAACCCACGAGACAACACCATAACAAACTCAATTATCTACCATCCCTCGTGCCATAACGGCAACTTGGAAAGCCACCATTGTTTCACTATTTATTCTACTAGATACTAGAAAAAACTCTCAAGGCAAATAGCTACTAAATGACGCTTCATTTAAGGGGACAACTAAAACATCAAACCGGGTGGTTGGGGGGGGGGGGGGCGGCTGGTTCAATTGATGCATCACAATAGCCACACAAAACACGAGTCTCATTAGGTGTAAAGCCAAGGGCAGTAGTCATCATGGCAGGCCAGCAAAAGTGTGTTATGGTAATAATGGCTTGGCAACAGTTTGGTCCAATGTCAGGTGTACCATTTGTGAAGAAATTCACTGTCTCCTGAGGGCATGATCTTATCTCTCCCACTGCTTTCCAAGCTCACTCTGGTAGGACTCTGACACCTGCACTAGACTGTCAAGAGTCGAACCGACAACTTTCTATAGTGTAATCTACCATCCGAATATCAAGTGAGTTATATTCTGAAGGTGGAGAAAAGCAACTCTACATATATGAAGAGCAAGTTCTCTCATTACCCGAAGAAAAGACTAATATAACATGTCATGTTAATTATCCTTAGTTTACATATGGCAATGATGAATTGATGCATGAGGAAGAAATGAAAGAAATTAGGGTTAAATTGATTTTAGGTAAGGATTTTTAATTAGTTTTGAAAAAACCAGCCAAATTAAAAAAAAAAAAAAAAAGATGACTTCAGACCTGAATGACACGTGGCGGCCAAGCATTGACTTCGTCAGATCCGCGTAAACGAAAGTAGTGTCATGGAATTCCTTCCCGGTTAAAAGGGAGCCATCGGATTCACTTGTATGTTCATATGTGAAAGCAAGTATTTTCAAAAGGTAATATGTGATTAATGTTAAATGAAACATTTTGTCTATGGTATGATATTTGATGTGTGTAAATGTTAAACGAAATTAATGGAGCGAATAGACATAATTCAAAGAACAAAATGCCTTAGAATAAATAAAAATATAAAAATGCTACAAATGAAAAGAAATAAAAGCTATGAAAAATACCATATGTGTGTAATATGTATAAAGCTTAAGTAAGTGAGAATGTGGAAGTTATTATTTTATAAGTTAACCAACCAAATAGTTATTATTTTATAAGCTAACCAACCAAATAGTGGAACAATTTACAAGACTAATATTACATTCTAAATTTACAATATGTGGATTTATGTGACCGTAGAATTTTTTATTTTTATTTTTATAGGCTAATATTTGCTAACTTAACAGAGAAATAATGATAGTAAAATTATTTTATTTCATAATTATAAAAAAGGTGTTATTACTTTAACAACAAAATAAATGAACAGATAACAAGTGGTAAAAATATAGTCTCCCCAACCCTTTCACGGTGAATTGCCATAGCCAAGCACGGCCAATTAACGACCTGAAAAATGAGCGGCGGCGGCGGGAGCTTGCCTACGAAAGAAGTAAACGCGCTGAAAGGACACGAAGGTGCAGTTTTAGCTGCCAGATTCAATTCCAACGGTGAGTATTGCCTGAGCTGCGGCAAAGACCGTACCATACGCCTCTGGAATCCCCACCGCGGAATCCACATCAAAACCTACAAATCCCACGGCCGTGAAGTACGCGACGTCCATGTCACCTCGTAATCATCCCTGTCTCCTTTTTCAAATTCTATTAAGAATCGTCACATGTTTACTTTAACTAAATTTGATACTGATGAGTTTTGGTAATTGTATTTTGTAGGGATAACTCCAAACTTGTTTCTTGTGGTGGCGATAGGCAGATTTTCTACTGGGATGTTGCCACTGGACGTGTCATTAGAAAATTTAGGGGCCATGATAGTGAGGTTTCTCGAATTTCCCACTGCTTTAGTCAATATCTTAATTTCATTGATTTGTTTCAGTAAAATTTCCTTTTAATGATGTGTTTATTGAGAACAATGATGTGCATGCATATCTGTTAATTATGCGTTTGCACGGCGTGATTTATCCCTGTTCCATGTGTAGAAATCAGCAGGCATTGGTTAGTTACACTGCTCAAGTGAACTCCCATGTACGAGTGGGTAAATATTGAGGTGTAGAATGTAAACATTGGAGTTTAGGGCCTTATTGGATCATCTTGTGCTTACATGTTGCATAATTCTTGTTAAAAGTGCGTGCTCATGGCACATGATGAGTTAAAGATCTGAAATTACATTACTATCTGCAATTGTTATCCTAATTTAGAACTGCTTAACTCTGATTACTTGGTAGGGTTCTCACAGAACAATTCCTGTACTAGTTTCAATTGGTATTTTCTCTTTTACTTTTTCTTGGGGTTTTAATTCTGCTCTCACTTTTTGCTTGAGATCAATTCCATGTCTGGCTGATAGCTGAACATTACCTTGAATCTTAGCGTAGAATAGATACATTGCTGGCCATCCTTGTTAAAGAGATGCTTTCTTAGCATCGTCAGTCATTTCTGTATTGGGGGTATGTGAGTAACGTTTTCTGCTAGTTGTCTTTTTTATTTTCTTCCTTTGAACTACATGTTTTGTCTGGTCGTTTTGGTCTTTGACAATCACAGGCTTGTATGCTTGCAGAGTTAGGTAGCATTGCCAGTAGATGCCATCTTAAAACTATGCTCTCAAGAATTTACTATTCATAGTTTTTTCTTTGTGGATGCTCATTCATTTTCACTATTTCTTCAAAATACTATAGTTCATTTATGGTTAAAAACCTTAAGATGTCCAACATATATGAGAGGGAGGGCTAGAGTGGCAGATGGACAGTATAATACATATATACTATTTACCAACTTACTTTTCTTTTGTTTATGACCAGGTCAATGCTGTAAAATTTAACGAGTACTCAACTGTAGTGGTATCTGCGGGGTATGATCGTTCTTTGCGTGCTTGGGACTGCAGATCCCACAGCACTGAACCTATTCAGGTCTATTTCTCTCATAGTGTTCCATTTAGGTTCAAGAAATTTTTGAAGAGATTTTTGCTCTTCTGAATAAGTCTTTTACCGTCTTTTTACATTCGTTTTGATTCCATATATATTCTTAATCTTCCCTTTGTTCCTGTCTTTTGCTACAACTCTTCATGTTGGTTTTATTGGTTTGCAGATCATTGATACATTTTTAGATAGTGTTATGTCTGTCTGTGTGACAAAAACTGAAATGATTGCTGGAAGTGTTGATGGCACTGTTCGTACATTTGACATTAGAATTGGCCGGTAGGTACTCTTCGCTTAATTTCTTTCTTTGTTTTTTGTTTGATTTTTCAACGTCTCGTGTCCAACTATCAGTAGGTTCAGGATGGTCTTCACAGTCATTTAGTATTATCTTATTGTTTTCAGAGAAATTTCTGATGATTTAGGACAACCTGTCAACTGTATCTCTCTTTCTAATGATGGAAACTGTGCCTTAGCAAGTTGCCTAGATTCTACTCTACGTCTTTTGGACAGGTAATTTCCCTTATTGACTATGTCCTCTTATATTGTTTCCGAAGGGTTTGCTATGTCCGATGTTCTTTTTTTATTTAGTCATTTTTATGTCCGTCATTTCTATTAATAGGGGTACTGGTGAACTCCTACAAGAATACAGAGGTCACACGTGCAAGGTAAGCTAGCTTGTTCAATTTTCTGTTTCTATAATTGTTGACAATACGCTGTGGTTCTCAACCATCGTACTTATTGTTAGCTACCTTTTGGAACGCCATTCTAATCATGATTGAAATGATATGATTTAAATTACATCTAGATTCATTTGATTTAAATTATATGAGTCGATATATTTTATGAGTGTAAAATATTCAAAATGATACTCATTAAATTCTTACAACGCACTCTTAAATTCAAGGTAGTTGGTTTGTACAAGTGTTGTTATCATTTTAGGTAAAAGTTAGCTTCTATCTTATGGTGAAAAAATATGGAAGTGGAAAACCGAGTTGAAACTTCATCGAGAATCGTGTCTTGATTATAGTTGTGATTATAATATGTCTAATGGTAGCTAATGTTTTTAATTAATGTGATTCATTTGTTGGTGTTTACATTTGTCTACGTACAATTTTTACGTTGCCAAACCAAAAGCTAATTTCTGATTTTTGTAATTTACTATACTGTTCATGCTGTGGCGCTTTCTGCTGTAGTAGTTGTTTTCATGCCAAAATTCTCTTACTGTGATTCCTTTTCTGTTGTTTCAGTCTTTCAAGATGGACTGCTGCCTTACAAACACCGACGCTCATGTTGCGGGTGGTTCTGAAGATGGCTTCATTTATTTTTGGGATTTGGTGGATGCATCAGTTGTGTCAAGCTTCAGAGCCCATTCTTCTGTTGTAAGCTTAAAATATATCAGCTTTGTGTGTTCTGATTGTACGTACCAATTATATCAACACAAAAGCATTGTTTTCTTAACTTACCTCCACACGGATATGCACCCATAGCTTTGTCTTTAACTTTTCTGAATCATGCTTCACGTTTTGTTGAGTATCATGGTCAAGGTGTCTATTATCTGTTACGTACTTGAGACATCTGAATTGTTTAAAATATGCATTTTGGCTCTGAAGCAAAGTGAAAGTCGTGGATTCATGGTTTTTTTCCTTCTTATGACAGTCACTTGCAAATGAAACTTTTGGCTGCTTTTGGTTGTGATGCAATAAATCTGTCTCTTATTGTTGCAGGTCACTAGTGTAAGTTATCACCCGAAAGATGCCTGTATGGTAACTGCGTCGGTTGATGGAACCATCCGGGTTTGGAAAAGCTGATAAGAGACACAAGGTGATGATAATGAACGCTACAGACCACTTTCTCCTGCATTATTGTACCCATCTGATTGCATACCTTCAGGTGCATGTACATACAAGATGCAATATGTTTGGTTTCAGACTTCGTTTGACTAATCTGGTTGAAAAACCAAGTCCCCAAAAATTGAAATTTGTTACTGTCTAGGTTTGATTCAGGATGCATCTTTCACAGGAGTACGTATTCGAAGCAGTATATGTTTTGTTCACTACCAGTGTTGGATGAATACCTAAATAGTGGCAAGAACTTTGAACAGATGAATCTTCAGTTATCCGTTAGTCCTGTGAAATTCGGACACTATAGTACATAGATGTATTTGTCTCAAAATGCAGATATCAGTAAGAATTCTGTGTGATATGTTGTCAACTGTACATCCCTTATGAACAATTGAAGGATTTTCCTATGTATTTCGATTCTTGCCAATGTTGGTATTTGTAAAGTGTATATCAACGACTTGATATACGGCTATGACTATTTTAATATCGGAACCTTTTTATTTGTGTTTAGTAAATACCTTCACTAGTACACTAGCATGTCATATTTCTATTATTGTAGCATTTATGCAGGTGCATATCGAGACATGAGTTTCACTGGAATCAAGCTCTCTATCCCTTGTGATGGAGGTATTGTTTGTCAGTCCCACACTTCTCAGATCCTAGCGATAGCTTTTGCTGTTGTTGGGATATACTGGGTGTGGTTGTTGGTTGTTGGTATTCAAGGACTTGGATGCTAATATTTCATGAGTTCGGGGGCTTGTGTGTATGGGGCTTAAGAGAGTTTTGGCATACTTCAGCCATAACTAAGGTGTAAACGAGTCGAACCAAGTCGAATAGTGAGTTTTCGAGTTCTTGTTTGTTTTGGTAAACAATTTGGCTCGGTTCATTTAAGATAACAGTTTATAATTTTGTTCGAGTTTGGCTTGATAGAATAGTTCGTGAATATTTTAACTCGTTTAGTCAAAGAATCTAATTAGGTGTTCAAATTGTTGCATTTTCCAACAAAGTTTCCTTTAGAATCTCTTCCTCCAATCGAGGAGGGTTTCTAGAGGTATCAGCGTCAAGCTTGAACCAGTTCCTTAGGTGGCGTTTGGTTGGCACTTGGATATCGGAATCAGAATCGGAATGGGTATGATAGAGTATGTGTTTGGAGGATATGGGTTTGGGGTTAAAATTGATAGTTGTTTGATATTAAAGTGCGAATGGATATGATCGACATTGATGGTGTTTGGAACATATTGGAATTGGAATAGTGACCGGTCGAAATAGTGGTCGCCGGCTGCGGCGGACCGGTGGCCGGCGGCGGGCGATGGTGGTGGCCGGTGTCGTTGACCGGCGGCTCCTCATTCCCCCTTCATTCTCACATTTTGATAGATAAGGGGCTAGTATATTAAAAAACGATATCCATTACCAAATAGTTGGATATCAAAATGAAACACATTATCTCATTTCCTTTAAACAAACAGTACCCATTTCTTTATTCCCATTTCTCCAACCAAACACCCTATTAGAATCGATTCTTAGATTTTTTTTTTTTTTTTTTCCTTCTTTTACACATACCCACACTGGAATTGGGTAGGTCGGGATCCGAATCATGGTAACCACCGAAGGGAAGTACGAATAGCTTTGTTATTCTCTGTCCAATATGAATTCCTTTCTTGTTAGATGTTCTCTGTAGTTGGTTTATAGTTTTATTTTTGTCTCAGCTCAAATGCCTAAAGGAATCCACTTCGCCGACGCTATGGCTTCTATCAAAATCTGCTCCAAGGATATATGGAAATATCGGAAAATAAAATTGGTTTCTTGCTAATCAGAGACCCGAACATGAAGTCTGTTTGCATAGCTTTTTTAGCTTTCATATGTTAGGATCTTCATACGGGCGGACATCGTGAAGCGATCCAGCTCTTTTTCAGACTCTGCGCAAATACAGAGTCTTGTGCATCCGAAACGTCATTTTTTATGTTAGGATCTTCATTTCTGAATACAGGTGAGATACAATCCTGTCTTGCAGAATGTAGTTAACCAGATTACCAAATTTTGCGTTGGCATTTTTACATTCTCTCAAAACGTGGTTTAGCATCTTCAACATCTTTTTCATACACCGAACAAAACTCATAATCGTCGTACTCCTACATTTCCTCATGAATTTGTAAGAGTTTTATTTCATGTAACCAAAGAGTAAATTGTTCTTTCCTCACTTTTTACAGAGCGCCCGTAGGCGCTAAGGGCATCTCCAACGGTTGCATTAAAGCACCAAATGTAACGCCAAAACTCTCTTCAACGCAGCGTTATCGTTTCCAATAAAACAGCGCCCCTCTCCTTTTGGCACCAAATATGGCGCAAATCTCATGCTGCGGTATCCTACTTTTTGCTGCTTCTTTTTCCCCCCTTTTAATGTGTAGTTATCTTAGTTATTTTAGTGAAAAATAATGGAATATTCTTAGAATATTTCTTTTAGTGTAGAATTTGGCGTATGATGGTTAGAGATAGATTTGAGATTTGTGTACCAACTCTGATAGGATAGTGTAAAATTTGGTGTTAATGGTGGGAGATGGTCTACGAGCTTGGTAGCATCGATAGCTCTGAACCGCATCAAAATGACCGTTTGGTTTGGTGTGTCATTATATTTTGTATTTATTATTTTTATTATATTAATGCAACCAAATATTTGATTTTTATTTTTGGTTTATTAATAGAGGCAACATAAAATGTTCAATACAATGCTTGTTTTAATTCTTGTAACATGCTTGTTAATATAAGATTATCGATTTAAAAAAAGACATTAATTTGTGTAAAAGTTTTTTCTTTCACACACTGAAAATTGTAAACGTAAAAACAATATGAGTTAAGATTTTACTAATGTATTTAGAATGAGAGTTCTGGATGATGAATTTGTTGCTGTTGATAATTGAATCTAAAGAATGTCTCAGATCTTTTGAGATGCAAAAATTTTAAGTTTATCAGAGAGGGAAAGCTCAGATATGGTTGCAAGAGGTACCATCCATACAGTTTCAGGCATCTAGTTTAGATGTTAAAAGCTCAATTTATGTCTTCAAGTACCTTTGTGAAAAACTCTTCGTATTTGATGTCTTTAAGACAAGGACCTACATAGTCCATACTCCAATATGTGAAAAGATTTACAAACGAGTCCTTGCAAGTCAGAGATCACAATGATGAGACCTATCTACTCAGAGTTGGTCAACAACTACTTATAAATCTTGAAGAATCTTTGCGGCTTCTTTGTAATGCTTATTTGGTTATTGTTATTCGCCTTCAAGGTCTTCAAAATAGTATCACTCATCAAGCTAACTTTTCTCACATAGAAAAATTGATCTTTCCATCCCTTGTCAAAGGTCGGGATAGATTGATTCGAAATCTGATTCAAATCCAATATTGATATTGGCTATAAACTTGTTCCAAGGTCTATTACTCAACTAAAATCAGTTATCCGAGATCTTGCAAGTGAAGAATCCTTTAAAGTTTTCGAGTTCAAAAGCACTCTCAACCGAACGAAGAAATATCAAAGAGCAAAAATTTGTTCTAAGGTCATTATGTACTAATTGAGATAACCTAAGCTTATAAAATTCTAGGATTAGCTTAAGCACATCTCAGATCGGGAGACTAAGATCTAGTTTAAAGTATTACTCGTAAATGGTTTCATAACCATCAAGAGGATCATAAGTAGTTTGACCTTCCATATGTTGGATCTGATCACATCTACTACAGTCAATGTTATATGTTTCGCATGTGCGCTGCAGGTTAGCGTTATTAGACTACAAAATGATTATTGAACTAAGCAAGAAGGAGAACCTCTATTTACTTCACCGAAAGAAAGAACAAAATAATTTGTTTACGGGGATATATGAGACAGCTTAGTGTTGATGATCAAATGGCTTTCTGAGGGCATAATAATGGTAGATCTAAGGACGGATTTATAGAACTATACTCGCCAAGGGTTTGTTATGTTCTTTTCTGCTTCTTAGAAAGGCATATATTTAAAATTTTTATGTATTAGATTGAGTAGGTTCTAAAGATTCAAAGGATTCATACTCCTCATTTACACCAGCGATAAAGGATGTTCCTTCAGATGGATTTTCAGAATTAAAATGAATAGAAAACATGATTTTGTCATATGTTGATATATTTAATGATCACCAGGCCAGACATTGCGTTCCCAGTACAGCAGCTCAGCCAGTTTCTAGATTGTCCAACAGAGCAACACCTCAAAGCTGCTCACAGAGTGCTTAGATATGTTAAAGGGACAGCAGGTCAAGGTTTAGTGTACCCATCCAACACACAGCTGCAGTTGAGAGCTTTTGTAGATTTTGATTGGGCAGGTTGTACAGAAACTAGAAGGAGCGTAACAGGATTTTGTGTGTTTCTGGGTGATGCATTAATATCTTGGAAGGCCAAGAAGCAAACTACAGTTTCAAATTCTTCAGCTGAAGCTGAATACAGAGCGTTGACAACCTTGTCTTGTGAGGTGCAATGGCTACTACATCTATCTCATGAGCTGCGGGTTGATGAACAGAAACCAGTGGAAGTGTTTTGTGATAGTAAGAGTGCGATGCACATTGCCGAAAATCCAGTTTTCTACGAAAGGACAAAGCACATTGAAATAGATTGTCACATTGTAAGAGAGAAGGTGCAAAATGGGGCAATTAAGCTCATGCCAATTAGAACAGAACTTCAGGTTGCAGACATATTTACAAAAGCACTAGATTCAAGAAGAATGAATGATCTTATGAGAACATTTGGAGTATACAATATATATAGCAAATCAGGCTTGAGGGGGGTGTCAAAGCAGGTGATGAAGATGCAGCATCAATGGTGAAGTAATAAGGTCGAACACATGATGCATTATGTCGAACACCAGTGTTGAGAGAGAATTAAAGAAAGATGAAGGTGGCAGTTGATACTAGACGGCTATAGAAGTTGCTTGGAGGTGGAATGCTGGATTGTGATTGGCTAAAGCCATGTGATCGCATGGGCAGCGAGTGGAGTAAGTTGCAGACAGTGCTAGCTGTCTGCAACAGAGTTTGGACGCGGAAGATGCAAGGCAGGAATGTTTTAAATAGATGAAAAGACGATTGTGCCCTTGTATTACTTTGTTAGGAAAGTTAGTTACCAATGACTTTCTTGTAATTTCGCGTTTTATCTCTTTTGTTTTCTGTAACAACGTTCTATATAGGAGGAACCGGAGCAACAATAATGAAGCAGCAATGATAATGTGAATTTTCTCTCATTTTGATTCCCATCGCTCAATCTCAATTCTCTGCGAATTCTCACCTTTGTTCTTCGTATTTGTGATTGTGATTAGTTCTTAGAACATTGATCAAAATTTGACATGGTATCAGAGCTTTGATTATCAATACTCTACATTTTATATTCGGTGATCTGACATGGCTTCTTCTTCTCCAGTCACCTTTGTAACTATGGATCCCTATGAGGATTCTCTTTACATTCATCCTTCTGATAGTCCTTCTCTTTCTCTTACTCAAAATCCTCTCACATCACAAAATTATCACAGTTGGAGTAGAATTGTTCGCAGAGTGCTAGAAGCCAAGAACAAAGCAGGTTTTATAGATGGCACAGTGGCTAAGCCTGCTGAAGGTGATCGTGAACTGGCTATTTAGATGAAGGCGAATAACATGGTGGCTGCCTGGATTACAAATTCTGTAAGTCCAACTATTGCTCAAAGCATTATGTGGATTGATGGCGCTGTAGAAATCTGGAAAGATATACAATTAAGGTACGGGAATGCGGATGCATTTAGGCTTTCTAACTTGCAAGAAGAATTCTATATGATTAAGCAAGAAAACACGAATGTAACTGAGTATTATACGAAATTGAAAGTAGTTTGGGAGGAGTTGACTGTTTTGAAAGCCATACCATCATGTACGTGTAGAAGATGCAATTGCAATATAACTGCTCAAGTAAATAAGTTTGTTGAAAATGATTTTGTGATAAAATTCTTGAAAGGTTTGTCGGATGAATTTGAACTAGTGAAATCTCAAATTTCTGTTGGTGAGTCCCTTGCCTGATATCAATACGGCATATGCTATGGCAGTAAAGTTTGAGAGAAAGGTGTTATATTCAAATAATCAAACATCCTTCTTGAATAATCCTTCAGTGGTGTTGAGTACAGGAGAAAAGGATCCAACATTTGTTGGTCAGGCTACTGGATCCTTTAGAGGACCAGTGTCAAGATTTGCTTTCAAACAGCAAAACAACTTCAAGAAAGAAGGAAATTATGTGCAGAAGCCAGAACATAGTGGTAGCAAGAGGCTTGTATGCAATCATTGTGGATTGTTGGGGCATACAGAGCAAAAATGCTACAGAAAACATGAGTTTCCCCCAGGGTACAAACCAAAGGGGCAAGTAAACTGCGTAAGTAACTTTGATGATATGCAGTACAATCAGAATGATCAGTGTGACGAAAAGGAATAGGTTGATCATGGAGACATTCCTCAGTCTCAGAACATGTTCACCCAGGACCAGTATGTGCAGTTGATGAATATGTTGAAGGACTATCAGCAAATGGGAATCAAAGAGAGAATGAGAATGGATGGTGAAACTGATGGACAGCATGCTGTTATGTCAGCTCAGCAATTAGGTGCCCCTGGTAAGAAGACAGATAATGTATCATTTAGAAGTTTAGATACATGGATTTTGGATTCAGGTGCCACTGATCATATTTATTGTTCTCCGAGTCTCTTTGATTCCTTTAATCCCATTGATTCCTTGAAAGTCAAACTGCCAAACAATCATTCTATTAATGTTTCTCATGTGGGTACTGTAATTCTTAATTCTGAATTGACACTAAATGATGTATTGCATATACCTTCCTTCTGCTTTAACTTGCTATCCCTCAGCAAGCTTACCAAACAGAAACATATAAGTGTCTTGTTTCAATCTGATTTTTGTATGCTGTTTGATCAGATGAATATGAATATGATTGGTTTAGCTGAAAAGAGCCAAGGCTTGTACAAACATCATGGTTCACTGAAACCTCCTATGTCCATACGTCAACAAATTCTGTCATATGTTGGTCGTATTCCACACTTGTCGTTCCAAGCCTCCTTACAGTCCAAAGCAGAACTCTGGCATGCAAGACTTGGGCATACCTCCCTAGACAGGATGAAAGAAATCCATAAACTAGATCCAGTAGTGGTTGTTTCAGACAGTATGAGTCCTTGTTGTATTTGTCCTCTTGATAAACAGAAGTTAAAGCCTTTTCCTATTTCTACTTCCTCCTCTATAGCTTCTTTTTCTTTGGTTCATGTGGATATCTGGGGCCCTTATAGGCACCCTACATTATATCAACAACGTTATTTTCTTACAATTGTTGATGATTACAATAGATACACTTGGGTATATCTGTTGAAAAACAAATCAGAAGCTAGAAATGTGTTGCAGAGTTTCTATACCTTTGTTCTTGTACATTTTGAACAGAAAATAAAAGTCATACGTTCAGACAATGGTCTGGAGTTCAAGATGAATTCATTCTATTCTGATAGGGGTATCATTCACCAGACTAGTTGCATTCATACACCATAGCAGAATGGACTAGTAGAATGCAAACAGCAACATATCTTGAATGTAGCTAGAGCCCTTCGGTTTCAAGCTCATATACCTATTGATCTCTGGGGTTTTTGTATTCAGTACGCTGTATATTTGATAAATTTAATCCCCTCTCCTATTCTTGATAACAAAACACCCTATCATAAGCTTTACAAAAAGGATCCTTCCTATCAGCAACTAAAAGTATTCAGTTGCTTGGCATATGCCGTCAGTACCCAACCTAATAAAGGAAAGTTTGATCCCAGATCTAGGAAGTGCATCTTCCTTGGCCTTTCCCACACCACCAAGGACTACATTCTTCAGGACTTAAATACTAAGGATGTCTTCATTTCAAAAGACGTTGATTTTCAGGAACGTGTCTTTCCATTCTCAGAAGAACAGTCTATTGAACACCAGAATAGCCAATTTCCTAATCCAACCACCACACAATCAACTCATAATTCATGCCATGACTTCCCTGATCTTTCAACTCATTCAGTGCCTATACAAGCACCTTCTGATACCCTCAGATCTCAGTCTCATCATCCTCCACCTGAATCATCCATTCCTACACCTGAGCCACCTCCTGAGTCCTCTCCTCACCATTCAGCTGACTCCATTCCTATTACGTCCGTTGACATTTGTCTACCCCTCCAACCAAATGCTAGACCATCTAGACACAAACAGCCACCATCATACTTACAGGAGTATTATTGTAATCAGCTGCATGCCTCTTCTTCCTCATCTAATCCCGCTTCTTCCTCTACATCTCTTCAGACCACCTCTGAATCATTTGACACCTAGTTACAAATCATATATCTTAACTTCTAGTATGCATACAGAACCTACTAATTACCTAGAGGCATCTAGTTCTGCAGCTTGGCAGGCAGTTATGCAGGCTGAGCTGGCTTCTCTTGAGGCAAACCATGCCTGGAAGCTGGTTTCATTACCCCCTGGAAAGACCCCTATTGGGTATAGATGGGTATACAAGATCAAATATCAGGCAGATGGGACCATTGAACGTTATAAGGCTAGATTAGTTGCAAAAGGGTATACTCAACAATATGGCATTGACTATCAAGAAACTTTCTCTCCTGTGGCTAAGATGACTACAATCAGATATGTCCTACCTCTAGCAGCCAGCAGGGGTGGCATCTACATCAACTAGACGTTAACAATGCTTTTTTACATGGTGATTTACATGAGGAGATCTATATGATTCCCCCACCAGGACTTTTTGTTCAGCAGCCTAATTTAGTTTGCAAACTTGAAAAATCTCTATATGGACTTAAGCAAGCAAGTAGGAATGGAATGCCAAGTTAACATCCTATATGCTGTCTCTGGGATTCATACAATCTAAGACAGATTATACATTGTTTGTTAGGCATTCATCTGAGTCCATACTTATAGCCTTGGTGTATGTAGATGACATCATTGTTACTTCACCATCATTGTCTTCTATTCAAACTCTCAAGTCTCAGCTCCACAGTACTTTCAAGATGAAAGATCTAGGTGACCTGAAATACTTCTTAGGATTAGAAATAGCCAGGTCACAGGGGGGATTGTGGTAAATCAGAGAAAATATGCTTTGGAGTTGTTGCAACATACTGGATTCTTAGGATCAAAACCAACTAAGACCCCCATGGAAACCAATTTGAAACTGGCTCATGATGATTCTCCCATTCTGGATGAGATATCTACCTATAGCTTAATAGGAAAGTTGATATATTTAACGATCACCAGGCCATACATTGCGTTCCCAGTACAGCAGCTCAGTCAGTTCCTAGATTGTCCAACTGAGCAACACCTCAAAGCTGCTCACAGAGTGCTTAGATATGTTAAAGGGACATCAGGTCAAGGTTTATTGTACCCATCCAACACACAGCTGCAGTTGAGAGCTTTTGTAGATTCTGATTGGGCAGGTTGTACAGAAACTAGAAGGAGCGTAACAGGATTTTGTGTGTTTCTGGGTGATACATTAATATCTTGGAAGGCCAAGAAGCAAACTACAGTTTCAAAGTCTTCAGCTGAAGCTGAATACAGAGCGTTGGCAACCTTGTCTTGTGAGGTGCAATGGCTACTACATCTATCTCATGAGCTGCGGGTTGATGAACAGAAACCAGTGGAAGTGTTTTGTGATAGTAAGAGTGCGATGCACATTGCCGAAAATCCAGTTTTCTACGAAAGGACAAAGCACATTGAAATAGATTGTCACATTGTAAGAGAGAAGGTGCAAAATGGGGCAATTAAGCTCATGCCAATTAGAACAGAACTTCAGGTTGCAGACATATTTACAAAAGCACTAGATTCAAGAAGAATGAATGATCTTATGAGAACATTTGGAGTATACAATATATATAGCAAATCAGGCTTGAGGGGGGTGTCAAAGCAGGTGATGAAGATGCAGCATCAATGGTGAAGTAATAAGGTCGAACACATGATGCATTATGTCGAACACCAGTGTTGAGAGAGAATTAAAGAAAGATGAAGGTGGCAGTTGATACTAGACGGCTATAGAAGTTGCTTGGAGGTGGAATGCTGGATTGTGATTGGCTAAAGCCATGTGATCGCATGGGCAGCGAGTGGAGTAAGTTGCAGACAGTGCTAGCTGTCTGCAACAGAGTTTGGACGCAGAAGATGCAAGGCAGGAATGTTTTAAATAGATGAAAAGACGATTGTACCCTTGTATTACTTTGTTAGGAAAGTTAGTCACCAAGGACTTTCTTGTAATTTCGCGTTTTATCTCTTTTGTTTTCTGTAACAACATTCTATATAGGAGGAACCGGAGCAACAATAATGAAGCAGCAATGATAATATGAATTTTCTCTCATTTTGATTCCCATCGCTCAATCTCAATTCTCTGCGAATTCTCACCTTTGTTCTTCGTATTTGTGATTGTGATTAGTTCTTGGAACATTGATCAAAATTTGACAGTGCATGTGTGGAGATTGTTAATTTGTACGGTGACAATTGCTTCGTGGATCATGCTATGATTCTCGTCATAATTATTTACAACAGTTACTTTATCAGAAAAGGACACATCAAGGAGTGCGTTGCTTAAATTATCAGAAGGATATGTCTATTATGTGAAGATATATCTTACCATTTAAATTTACAAGACAGATCTGGAGACCTCTGATGAAGTTACAATCAACATGGGTATACAACAACAAGTATAAACATGTCGATATACCTAGAGTTCATACCAACTCACTTTATAAGGAAACAGGTTACTCTAGGATGATGAGATGACACGAGGTCGGTCGCATTTAATGCAAAAAAGTTTGGCTAGCCAGAAGGTCTACTACCTGAACTTAAGCACGAGAATTAGGACGAAATTACTTCAGCTTGGCACCAATTTGCTGATCTGTAACATGACAGCTTGACAAAGTTCGGTGAAGGAAGCTCGGTTAAAATTACATTCACTACGTGGATACTCAATTATGGTATCAAGACACTTGACGCTCATGCAATGACACTATACATTAGAGTGAACAGCGTATCTGACAACAGTTAACAATTTTGACATGAAAATAGTAAGACAACAAGGTATAAAAATATTCCATTCACAGAAACTAAAGGTATGTTTTTCAAAGTCAGTGCAACACAAACACTCACAAAGAGATAGTGACTCATTATTTTACAAATAAAAGTAGAAAATCACTCACCATTGACTTGATTGTCAGAAAGTAAACATAGGAAATGTCTCATTATTGACTTGATTATCAGAGGATTTTTCCGTAGAACACAACTCTGTGACATCTCGCCTTATTGATTTCTGTAAGGTTGTAGCAAGTAATTGACGATGAAATCAATTTCGTCAATCCTTATGACTCTCGTTTCCTCACACGCCCTCACTGACAATAATCAAAGAAGAAAAACTTTCCCCAAGTGAAATCACCCGAACAATTGCATAGTAGATTTTGAGAAAACAATACATGATGTTTATGTTTCCCTCTTAGCTTCCTTTTAAACCCCCTGGGAAGAGCACGTTTCGTGAAACTGTGAGGAAATCAAACGAGATAACTACAAAACACGCAGCGGAAAAACAAAACTTGATCTCCGATTTCCTACCAAGGATCCATGTTGTTCGTTTAATTCGATGAAAGAAACTCGAAAATTATCTTTGTAGATCCGAATTACGTATATGAAGCAGGTGCAAAAATACGATCACCCTCTGTCGATATCCACACGAGCGCTTTCGTCCGGAGTGCTAGCTCTTCAAACGGCGTGGCTGAAGAACTCGGTTTTTCACAAAACGGCTCTAGGGTTTCTTTGATGATTCTGTATATTTTTCGTCTGTAGTGTATACGAGATACACAAATATATATACACATACGTAGACATCAAAATCCGAGTCCTAATCGGATTAGTTGATGCCAATCAAAATCCATATCAGATACGGATTCTATCAGGATATTCAAAATCCATATCAGATATGGATTCTCTCGTTATTATCCGATAATACACACACACACACACACACACATATATATATATATATATATATATATGTTATTCTAGGGGATACCAATATGGAATAATAGTTAATAATAATAATAATAATAATAGTTAATATCCAATATTAATATTATTAATATTAAAAACGATAATAATAATAATAATAATTAATATCCAATATTAATATTATTAATATTATTAATCTCAGCCTTACGCATTCTTGTGTGTGACCCGATAGGCCCATATTAATTGGCAGTTGATTAAATCTCTATTAAACTAACAAGTCGTAATTGACCTCTAGCAAGGCATTACGACTACCCAATTAATACGAGTACAATCTAATTAGCCTAATAATAGCACATGCATTAATCCTTTTGTCACACGATATCTAGTTTGAACATAAGTCATGGTCAGCGTCATACTTATATTGTTCAAACATATGATTACTCGATCTCTAAGTAGACTGATAAAACAAATGATATTGATCACACTATCAATTCATTTGAGCACGGCCATGCATTTCACAGTCTCACTAATCGAGGGACCCAAAGATATCTCTCTCAAAAGAGATGGACAAATTCTATTTTGATTGTTCAATATCCTCTACATAATTTCTATCACATTCAATCATGACCTTTATTATTATCCAGTTACAGATAACGTTTGATCATGTCGAAATATAATAGTCCTTATGTTGGAAACTATGACAATCTCAAGTCAAAGGCTTAAAACATGACTATCATGAGATTTACTTATGACGCTAATCCATGTAGCAATCTCATGATGGGTCTATCCAATACACTGTTCTCTAACAAGTATCTATGAGATTGATTCGTATCACCATACACATAATCATCTCATGATTATCAAATCAATACTCATACTGATTATAAATTATTTTATCTCCATAACAATAATGAATCAGGGACATATATCAAAATTGTGTAACATACTAACCAACAATAATGATAATAAAACCTCTTTTATTAATAATAAAACCTCTTTTATACAATAATAAATGCATAACATAAATATCAAAATTTTGGACTTGTGTTACATTTTCAGGCTCCACAACTGTTTGTGGTTCTGAAATTGTCTCTAAAGACGGTTCAATGATATCTTGTGGAACTTGAGTTTCCTCAAGTTGTACTATACTCCCACTAGTTCTCTTAGATAGAAACTCCTTTTCCAAAAAGACTCCATTTCGAGCAACAAACTCTTTGTTCTCTGAGGGAATATAGAAATAGTACCCTTTAGTTTCCTTAGGATACCCCACAAAAATACATTTGATAGACTTTGGAGCTAGCTTATCTGACACTAATTTTTTCACATAAGCTTCACAACCTCAAATCTTAAGAAAAGACAAACTGGGTCTCTTACCAATCCATATCTCATATGGTGTCTTTTCAACCGCTTTAGATGGTACACGGTTCAAAATGAATGCAGCTGTCTCCAAGACATAACCCTAAAAAGATAAAGGAAGATCTACTCGACCCATCATAGATCGAACCATATCTAATAAAGTTCGATTTCTCCTTTCAGAAACACCATTCCATTGTGGAGTTCCTGGAGGTGTCAACTGTGAAACGATTCCACAATTTCTTAGATGTTGGTCAAATTCTTGGCTCAAATATTCACCACCTCGATCTGATCGAAGCGTTTTAATTGTCTTACCAAGTTGATTTTGTACTTCATTTTGAAAAGTTCTAAACATTACAAAAGACTCATGCTTATGTTTCATTATGTAGACATAGCCATACCTACTGAAATCATCAGTAAAAGTAATGAAATACTGAAATCCTCCTCTGGCACTAATGCTGATTGGGCCGCATACATCTGTATGTACCAAGCCTAATAAGTCATTAGCCCTTTCACTATGTCCAGTAAAAGGGGTCTATGTCATCTTTCCAAGCAAACAAGACTCGCAATTTTCAAATGATTCAAAATCAAATGAATCTAATAATCCATCTTGATGGAGTTTAGATACGCGCTTCTCATTTATATGGCTAAGGCGACAATGCCATAAATATGCAGGGTTTAATTCATTTGGCTTAGTTCTCTTTGAAGATATGTTATAAATATTACCGTCATTGGAATCATCAAGGTTGACATAAATGTCATTATAACTACTTGCAATACAATAAAGCAAGTCATTTTTATCAAAAATAGAACACTTCTTATTTTTAATTAAAAATGAATAACCTTCATCATCCAAAACAGACACTGAAATAAGATTCCTACTCATAGTAGGAACATAAAAGCAATTGTTTAAAACTAACAAAAGCCCATTGGGCAAGACAAGCTCATAGGTCCCTACAGCTATAGCAGCAACTCTTGCTCTATTGCCAACACGTAGGTCCACTTCGCCCTTCTTCAGCATCCTACTCCTTTTGAGCCCCTGCATATTTGTACAAATATGGGATCCACATCCATTATCTAATACCCAGGAAGAAGAAGTAGATAAATTAATTTCTATAACATAAATACCTGAAGATGTAGTCGTACTACCCTTCAGCTTCTTCAACTCTTCCAAATAAATGTCACAATTTCTTTTCCAATGCCCAGGCTTGTTGCAATGGAAACAAGTTCCTTCCTTAGGAACTTTTGCCTTGGGACCAGGTTTTGGTTTAGCTTGACCCTTGGACCCTTTTGCACCCTTCGCACCTTTAGGCTTACCCTTGCCTTTACCTTTCTTTTTCATAGGCTTGATATTGACGCTCAATACTTGGGTAGGCCTTTTGATATTCCCCTCACTAGTTTTGAGCATACCGTGTAGCTCAGGAATAGAGTTTTCCATATTATTCATATTGTAGTTCATAACGAACTGAGAAAAACTGCTAGGCAAAGAGTGTAGGATCAAATCCGTGGCGAGTTCCAAACTCAGGGGATATCCAAGTCTTGCAAGGTGATCTATATAGCCTTTCATCTTTAAAACATGAGCGCTGACAAATTCACCTTCAGACATCTTACAGTCAAAAAGTGCAACAGCGGTGTCAAACCTATCCTGCCTGGCCTGTTGTTGGAATGCTTGTTTGAGAAGCACACTCATCTCATAAGCCTCTAAGTGTTCCAGGTCTTTCTAAAATCCTGGACACATAGTTGCCAACATTAGACATCCTATGTCATTAGAATCTTCCACATGCTTCTTATACTTGTTCTTAACAGCAACAGAAGCATCAGCAGGAGGGGGTTCAGGGACAGGGTCATCGAGCACGTAGGACTTCTTTTCTTGCTTGAGAACGATTCTCAAGTTTCGAAACCAATCAACAAAATTAGTCCCACATTCTTTTAATTTTTCCTTCTCACAGATTGATCGCAGCGATAAGGTGGAATTGTTATTAGCAGCCATTTATGATCTACAAAACATGCAAAGTAACACTTTATTAATAATGAGATTAAAATTTATAAAACTCCCACTAAAGCATAACCCTCAAAAGAAATATTTTAGTGAGCTAAGATCCATATTTGACTTAATTTTAAACTCAGCTTTGGCATGACGATTAAAATTAAGTTATTTAGATAGGTAACTTCTTTACCAATTACATCTCATGTAACTCTTAGAATTTATGGAATAATGATATCATATATCATTGTATGTTAGATTCCATCTAATGCCTTGGGCCCAAAACCGTTTTGATAGCCCAATTAAGTCTAACCAATTTTAAACATATGAGTAGCACTATTACTCATCCTACGTAGCTAGGAATGTTTAAAGCACATTGCTTTGGCAATACCTACTTTAATACAATCCCAGTTTTAATAGGTGTTTAAGACATGGATGGCATCAAGACTTAACTTATTAATGAGGATTCAACTTAGTTTATGTCTTGCATTGCATATCATTATATCGTAGCATCCTATATGCATATATAATATATCATCCACGCATCTCATACAAAATGATAAATATGAAAACGTGACATAGCATGGCCAAACTAAATATGATCTTCATAAGACCAAATGAAGATCATAAAAGAAACACTATGTGAAGACTTCCTATGACAACATTTGCAATGATACATATCTTCTACTCTTGAGCTCGTGCCTCCATCTCCATGGAATCCACTCGTCCTTGGTATGTGTCGCCATCACCACTTTTGTAGTTTGATTCTTCATTTATTACAATAATAAAGAAAAACCTAACTACTTGTATAATTAAATACAACAAAAACTACAGCGGCACGCAGGCCATAATAACGTAAAACAGAAATATGACTAAGTCAATCACATAGGTCCTGAGGTCATGCTATGCACCATGCAAAGACATCAACAATTATAATACATTTTACACAAACATATTATAACAAATAAATATATATTGACATTCTTAATGTTACGGTAACGCACCATAGGGCGTACGCATACGGCGGGCGGGGTTCCGAGGGACAGCACCCCTGGGCGCATACGGCGGGCGGGGTTCCGAGGGACAACGCCCCTGGGCGGGGTCCCAAGGGGCAGAGCCCCTAGGCAGGGTCGAGGGGCAGCGCCGCTCGAAGCCAAACAGAAAGTATCAATCGCATTGATAATTTTCTTTTCGAAACCCTAACACAGATGCGTCAATCATATTAACGATCTTACTGTTTTGATTACGTGTAAACCCTTATAGAAGCATCGATCGAATCGATTGCTGTCATTCGCAAACCTTAAAACAGAATATCAATCAAATTGATAATCTTCATCTGAAACCAGAAATCAAAATCATCATCGAATTGTTCATATCGATATAAACATAATCGTTTTTGATCATCTCATGAAAAAAGAAAACTTTATATCACATATAACAATCTCGAATTATAACATCTGATGAAAACGCATTGAAAACATCAATCCGCTATCAGCAGATGAGATTCGAATAAGGTTTTACACATATGGTGTGATTATATCTAATATAAACAAAATCGGTTTTGATCATCACATGACAAACGATTACCGCCGTATACAAATCGTCTCATGAAAACGAATTGAAAAAACATCATTCTTCTCTCATCATATGAAATCCGAATTACTGTTTTATACATATCATGCCATACGAAAAACAGTAAACACATAAGCATGATATAGTCGATTTAAACGAGACAACAAGTGTCTCTGATACCACTGTTAGGAAATCAAACGAGATAACTGCAAAACACGTAGCGGAAAAACAAAACTTGATCTCCGATTTCTTACCAAGGATCCATGTTGTTCGTTTAATTCGATGAAAGAAACTCGAAAATTACCTTTGTAGATCCGAATTACGCAGATGAAGCAGGTGCGAAAATACGATCACCCTCTGTCGGTATCCACACGAACGCTTCCGTCCGGAGTGCTAGCTCTTCAAACGGCGCGGCTGAAGAACTCGGTTTTTCACAAAAACGGCTCTAGGGTTTCTTTGATGATTCTGTATATTTTTCGTCTGTAGTGTATACGAAATACACAAATATATATACACATACGTAGACATCAAAATCCGAGTCCTAATCGGATTAGTTGATGCCAATCAAAATCCATATCAGATACGGATTCTATCAGGATATTCAAAATCCATATCAGATATGGATTCTCTCGTTATTATCCGATAATACACACATATATATATATAATCACCAAAAAACGAAAATAGTAATAATAATAATAATAATAATAGTTCATATCCAATATTAATATTATTAATATTAAAACGATAATAATAATAATAATTAATATCCAATATTAATATTATTAATATTATTAATCCCAGTCTTACGCATTCTTGTGTGTGACCCGATAGGCCTGTATTAATTGGCAGTTGATTAAATCTCTATTAAACTAACAAGTCGTAATTGGCCTCTAGCAAGACATTACGACTACCCAATTAATACGAGTACAATCCAATTAGCCTAATAATAGCACATGCATTAATCTCTTTGTCACACAATATCTAGTTTGAACATAAGTCATGGTCAGCGTCATACTTATATTGTTCAAACATATGATTACTCGATCTCTAAGTAGACTGATAAAACAAATGATATTAATCACACTATCAATTCATTTGAGCACGGCCATGCATTTCACAGTCTCACTATTCGAGGGGCCCAAAGATATCTCTCTCAAAAGAGAGGGACAAATTCTATCTTGATTGTTCAATATCCTCTACATAATTTCTATCACATTCAATCATGACCTTTATTATTATCCAGTTACGGATAACGTTTGATCATGTCAAAATATAATAGTCCTTATGTTAGAAACTATGACAATCTCAAGTCAAAGGATTAAAACATGACTATCATGAGATTTACTTATGACGCTAATCCATGTAGCAATCTCATGATGGGTCTATCCAATACACTGTTCTCTAACAAGTATCTATGAGATTGATTTGTATCACCATACACATAATCATCTCATGATTATCAAATCAATCATACTGATTATAAATTATTTTATCTCCATAACAATAATGAATCAGGGACATATATCAAAATTGTGTAACATACTAACCAACAATAATGATAATAAAACATCTTTTTTAATAATAAATACATAACATAAATATCCAAATCATGGTCTAGGGCACATACACTAACAGAAACATGCCATATATGTGTAAAATAGTCCTCAGGACATAGCTCAACTGGTTCCGGGCAGGAGTTCTCGAAAGGGAGGTCAGATGTTCAATTCTTGTCAAAGGCAAGAGAACCCCTTTCCAGCAAGTACATAGTGTGGGAGCTCCTTGGCCTATAGGCTTGTCTGCAGTGCTGGGGGCTCCTTGTGCATACTATTGTGTATATGACCAAGCTCCTGCTAGTGGGCCGTTGAGTACCTGATTTACATCCTTACACTACCTTTGGAACTAGGTATAGCAGATACCCTTATTGGTTGGAGTTCAACCTTTTTTCACATATGTGTAAAATACATGAGAAAGTGGAGTGAAGAAATGAAACATTTTCTTTCTCCAATATCCACTAAAGGAACTCCTCTCTCCTATTTTGACGGTTTTTAAAGCTCGCTCTGTACATGTATTCAAGAACACATTCTTTTTTTTTTAATTTTAGAATATGATGGGATAAAACAAAATGACTCATTAAATTGGCCGCGCTTCTTATATTATGAAGTAGCCGTTAATCGATACAACTTGATGCAATTTTCATTATGGGTCATCAGGAAACAACATCTGTCTGTTTCTAACACATAAGTATGATTGCGTACATCTGAATTCTCCATATCTTGCCATAGTCAAGAGATTCTAAAGCAATAGGGTAATATTGTTGTTGTTCTCTGTATATGTATTCACATCAATCAATGGAGAGAGGATTTAATAATAAAAAATATAAATAGAAAATAAGTGTACACTCTCTATTCTTAAGAGTTCAAGTGTTTTAAAGAAACAACCGAACTCTGGGGTTCTAATGATGGACCTGTAAGTTCAAGATTCGTTTAACTTAGTCAAATAAGACTAAATACAACATAAAATAAATAGACTTATTTAAGCATTTAGGCAACATTAATATGATAGCTTCGGGCTAATCTTGATACAAAAAGTAGCTTTCAGGTCACTTAGTCAACACGTATGCACAAGACATTCTCTAGATTAATGCTCATAGAGAGCAGCCTCCGTGCATACTCATGTTCTAAGCATTACATTCCTCTGGGCAGGATGAGATCTCCTCACCCAAAATTTCTCACCTCTCTCCC
This sequence comes from Eustoma russellianum, assembly GCA_036186865.1. Classification (NCBI taxonomy): domain Eukaryota; kingdom Viridiplantae; phylum Streptophyta; class Magnoliopsida; order Gentianales; family Gentianaceae; genus Eustoma; species Eustoma russellianum. The sequence goes on from AP025052.1 coordinate 31,189,181, forward strand.
CACCGCACGATACGTGGCAGCAGGGAAGGATGGTAGACTAGATGCGGGTGACCTTCATCTAGCCTCACCACCCTCCCCCTACTGTCACGTGTCGTACGATTGGAAGAGGGGTGAAAGTTTTTGAGGTGAGGTGATCCAAACCCCCCTTGGCCTAGTCTTAAAAGGCGCCTCTGCGAAGGCCACATCAACAAAGCCTCACAGGTGATACCTCATTGATAATTCACTTAAGTCATCTCCAATCCAAAACACCAAATTACTTATTTGGTGAACCACAAACACCAAATCTAGCACCAAATAAGAATATTTCTTAAAGATTCTTCTATCATTCTATTTTTAATTCATTATTATAAATAATTTAACACAAATTTAACATTCATATTAATTTAAAGTAAGTATTCATTAATTTATTGATTTAATTGAGTTGGATTATTTCTTGACGTGTTACTATAAGTTTAAAAACTAAAAATAAAAAATTAAATAATAAATTAAATTAAATTAAATTAAAATTCTTATAACGAAATTAACGAAATTAAAATTTTCTTAAGGTAATTAAAATGGTGATGTGGCGAATGAATAGTGATTTAGTGCAATGAATAGTGTTGCATCTATTTGGTGTATGGTTGGATATGCTTTTTTGTACCAAATGGATGTTTTAGTGTATGGTTGGAGATGGTCTTAGACTACTTATGTAACTTTACGTCCTTTCTAAGCTTTTTGGGTTAGTCCATGACACAAGTTAAGAGACATCTGTCACATATAAAAAAAATTAAGACATGTATCCTACATGTATGACATTGAGAATGGTATTAGAACATCTGGTAACTTAGATCGACAAACTCTTATATTGTGGAGTAGCAGTTGATCGACACGGAATTTTCGCTATGAGTCATCGGGAAACAACGTCTGTGTGTTTTAACACATGGATATGGTTGTATACGTCCGACACCCTATATCATGCCATAGACATGAGCCTATAAAACAATAAGGTATTGTTGTTGTTGTTCTTGATACATTTGATCGAGATTGTTGGTGATTGTGGTTTAAACCGAATCTGCTTTGGACCTAACACATCATTTCCATCCTTATTGAAGACACTAACATTGCCCAGCAAACTTTAAGAAACGGGAAAGGATGTTTCAAACAAAAAATTATGACGTAACTCTTTCATATTCAAATTAAAACAAAAGAAAAAAAATCCAATTTAATCCAATTTCTTACACAAATAAAAACTTTCCTACACAGGTTCCTTGTCTTAAGTAAAGATCTTATCAGATTTATGATCATAAATTCATTCCGCATTCCGTGTTGCAGCTAAACGGTTTCCTTAGACCAATGGGTAGGGTGTTAGACCTAAACCGAATATTAGGTTTGAATTCGAATTCGTTTAGCTAAACGAACTTTTTGGCTCGATTTGTTTAGCTAAATGAACTTTAAAATTGGTTCGACTTCTGTTTGATAACACTATAACTGTTTAAACGAGCCGAACAGTTCACGGATAAAATCCAAACATCTATTCGAATTCGGCTCATTTACAGACCATTATCGAACGAATACGAACCGAATACAAACTAAACTCGAACAATTCACAAACTGTTTGGTTCGTTGAACTGGGGATAGGATCCCCTCACCGCAAATGGGATGCGGTGACGCGTGACCGCGCGACACGTGGCAGCAAGGGAGGATGGTGAGGCTAGATGAGGGTCACCCGCATCTAGCCTCACTACCCCTATTTGCTACCACGTGTCGCGTGGTCACAAAGAGGGTGAAGAAAGTGTGGTTAGGAGATCCCAACCCGTTGAACTGGCCTACGAATGGGCTCTTAACTACTCAATTGTTAAAAAAAAAAAAAAAAACTTAACTGGACACTCTGTTTACTAAGTCAGAACCTGAGATAAGATCACATATTCAACCCTGCCAAATGGGTACGAAACTGATACCAAATGCCATTATGTCTAAGGAATAAATGTTCTGTAATGAACGTGAATGGATTTTAAGGTGTATCTTCTTTTTTTATTGTTAAAAAATTGTAACTGTTTTAATTCGCTAGAAATAAAATAAGTTTTCCAGTTTAAAAATTAAAGGAAAATTTTATCTAACTGAATAATGTCATTTGAGATCATCTATCAAAGTCACGTGTAAAAGTGAAAAGACTACATAGTTTTATTAAAATCACATACCTAAGAGTGTATTGTGTGAAGGGTGTACCACATATTATTTAATAAAACTATGTAGTTTATTATTTAGACACCTCACTTTGATATGTAATTTTGGTAGGTGATCACTTTAATTACTATTTTCAATGGAGTCAAAAACACACTCTTCATTAACTTTAGAATATGATGAAATATAGCAAAACGACTCACTAAATTGGCTGCGCTTCTTATATTATGAAGTAGCAGTTGATCGACATAGCTTGACGCATCATTATGAGTTATCGGAAAACAACCTCTATGTGTTTTTAACACGAGTATGATAGTGTATATCCGACCATTCATACTCCGCCATAGGCAGGAGACTATAAAGCAATAGGATAATGTTGTTGGTAGTTGATCATTTTGATACGTAACTTTGGTAGGTGATCTTAACTTAATATTAAAGCAATAGGATTTAGTCTGGCTAATGCCGGGATACCTCCTAAGGGGCAACCCTTTATAAAAAAAAAAGATCTTAATAACATGCAAATGCAATGAATTGGTTCTTGTGGAGAATCTAGTATTAATATTAATATTCTAATCTGATGAATATAATTTAAAAAATATGAAAAGGAACCAAAAACAAAACGGGAAAAAGAAAATGACGTCCATTTGTTTACAAGGCAAGATAGCTGTAATCAGGCTGGAGTAGACTTGTAGACATAAAAAGGCACACGGTTTTAAGAGAGGGCTGATGAAAATGCGGGGATGAGATCTCCTCACCGCGCGGTGAGTCACCGCGCGGCCCAGGACGCGACACGTGGCAGCAGTAGTGGGTGGTGAGGCTGGATGATGGTTACCTTCACCCAGCCTCACCACCCCCCTTTTTTGCCACGTGTCGCGCGGTCACGCACGCGGTGAGAGGAGAGCGGTGAGGGGATCCTATCCCGAAAATGCGGACGCGTAAGAGAAAAGATGAAATCAAAAGGCCCCGGGGCATAGTCTAGTGGTAAGTGACAAAGGTGATTGGGGTTAGAACCCGACGTTCCGAGTTCGAGTCCGTGTGGAGATAATCCTTGTTGAAATATTACAAGGGTTGCCTCTGGCCTGGCTGAGTCTCGAGTGTCCTCTCCCTTTGCAGGGCTGCCGGTGGAGCACATCCCTCGATTTACATCCCACCTGACTAAGAGGCCTCTAGTACAGGTGGGGGGAGAACCCACCCCCTCATCAAAGATGAAATCAAAAGAGGTGGGGTCTGAGAGTGAAGTGGGGTAGGTGGTACTTTTCTTTTCTTCTTTCTTTTATCCCTTTTACAAAATAGGAAACTCAAAATTGTCATTTTCTTTTCTTCCATTTCAATGAAATACTTTCTGCAATTTGAAAATATCGTCCTAGGTTAATTTTATTGTAATTTAAAAGAGTAAAACTATTATTATTATTATTATTTTATTTTTAGCTGGTTAATTGATGTAAACTAGAAAAATCATGTAATGGTAATAAAATGGTCGTATAGATATATTAACTAGGGGTTTAAATCTGAGAAGGCTAAAGGTGTGACAAAATATGAGACATCTGATCATGCATCGCCACGTGTAAAAAATATTTTTTTAAAAAAAAAGAATAGCATCCTTTCTTAAAAAAAAACTGTTTTTCACACGTGGTGGTGACTCGTGATTATATGCCTCACATTTTGCTTAACTATTAGTCCCTCCAAATCTGAACTATATTGACTATTAATATATTTTTAGAAAGTAGACAATATTTCATGAAAAACAAAATAAAAACAAAATAATATTTTTAAGACAAATGGATAAAAAAAAAACTAAGTAGCATAAAGGAAGAACGTTTCATTCATCTTGGTAAGTACTTCAATTATCATCATCATCATCCGAACCGAGTATATCCCAACGACAGCAAAAACTATCGTTAGGGTCTAGAAAGGGTAAGTGGTAAGCAGACAATACCTCTATCACAAGGGATAGAGAGTCTGCTTCCAATGAGACTCTCGACTTCAATTATCAACACATAAATTAAAGGGAAAGCTCAAACATTGAATTGAAAATTCAGTGTGTGAACTGTGTGTGGGGCTGTGGGGTCATGTTTCATTGTATGAGCTGGAAAAAGTGGAAACCAGTAGTAGTAAAAGTTCAACTATCATGCCATCATCAGCTCTCCGCCTATTCTTTTATTTTATTTTATTTTATTTTTCCTTTCTCAATTTTGGAATCCAGCTGTAGTACCGCTGAACTTGTGGACAATTTTTATTGTCTGTTTGCGACATGTGCTTGGAATGTTCGTTTCTCTTCTATGTGAAAAATCATACGTTCCAAAATTTTTAGGTTCATAAATACTGTAAATCAGTTTTTCCTCAATACAAAAAGATAATATTCTGATTCTAAAACCCCAACGTCTCATTTTTAAAAAGATTCGTGAAGAGCATAAATCAGGTCATTCAATGGCTTGTTAGGCGAGAGACCTAGACTTATTGCACACAAGGTATCTAAGCACAAACCTCTTCGACGTAAAGAAAACACTTATATTGCAGTTGTCAAAATTCGAACCGATAACCTTGGATATAATCATCACTAGAGTATCCTAAGTACTAGATGAGCTACGCCTTAGAAGCAAATATTCGTGTATCTGATTTACCTATATGTACATATACATACATATATTATATATGTGGAGCACATGTTTGTCACTAAATAATCGATACTTATAAAAAATATAAGTGGTATAAAACATTAACTATTTTGTAAATACTGCATATTTAATGAATCACTGCAAAGATAATGTGATTGGATTTTGTTTATATCTATATCATATATTTAAATATATATTATTTATTTATGTATTACGGCATGGGTCCCTTAATGATAGAGGAAAAAGGAAAAGAAATAAACATGTAATTTAAGAGGACAGAACTTTGTTTTCTCTTTATAACCATTCATTTCTTTTCCCGTAAAAATTGGACTGTAGGATGAAGCAGTTGATTTCAGGAGATTTTTATTTCTGCAAAATTTAAATGGGTTAAAGTAGTTAGTCACTTATCGTATAAAAACTGCATTCGAAATTTAAATGCATCATATGATTCTTATATCATAATTTTAATTTTCTTTTTTACCATATTATTCTTGGTTAAAGTTACCTATCAAAGTTACGTATCTAAAGTGTTATATCAAATTGAAATGTGTAAATGATAAACTACCTAATGTAATGTGTGTTAAGTTTTGCCACCTTAACACGTAAATTTGATAGATTATTCCACTCCGTTTTGATTGTCTTCTGATGGAGGTTACATTTATATTTAGATTAGATTAAACCAGTGAGTCATGTTTTAGTTCCAGTACCGCAGAAAAACGGTGGCCCTTTTCAGGCATTCAGTGAAATCTGTACCGTCAAAGACTGAAATCTGAGTTGGGTTTTGTGGGATTTGGTTGCCTGTGAGTTTTGTGGAGTGAAAGATTGGTTTATTGAGGTGGGTTTTTGGTGGGATTTCAAGATTTCGCCTTTCTGAGAGGTGAAAAATGGTGATGGATACTGGCGGGAGGCTTATTGCTGGGTCTCATAACAGGAATGAGTTTGTGCTCATCAATGCTGATGAAATTGGAAAGGTATGGACATCTAAAGACTTGCGCTTTTGTTTCTTTTTCTGTGTTTACACCAAATCTATTTGACTGACCCTTTTTTAGATACTTCTTGGGAGGGTGGAATCTGTCATGCAATTTATTTAGGGCTTCTGAAGATTTACTGAACATCTTTTTGATCCTTTTCTGTTCTTTTTTTCTCTCTCTTTTTCTTTCTTGGCTTACTTCGTCATCCTTCTTTTAAGCTAAGTTTGAGATTTTTGTCGGTAGGAGATTGATGAACAATTCTATATTGTTTTTCATGTTTATTAGTATTATTATTTTCTGCAACAGTATGATGGTATTGCTGGCACTGCTGTGGGATTTACGGTTTGTTTCAGTGTCAAAGTTTGGATGCTTTTCATGAATTTGTGTCATTCATATTGACAATATTTGGTAGCTACTGGTTCTTTTGCTAGCAAGCATGTAATTTATATTTGTAAGCATGTGTCCTCGGCTTTGTAGCTTTGCCCTTTGACAATATGTTTTTATAGTTTTAGAAGAAATATTGTTCAGTGTTGTTCGATTGGACGAGAGAAAAGGTTATGGAACACGCCAAAAGTGCAATTACTTTTTTAAATATGTTCAATGTGATTATTTTTTTTGGGTGTGTCAATATTTCCCGCACTGGGTCTGCAGGTTTAGTTGTAATTGCTTGTATGGAAAACTTCTTATTCTGAAAATGTTTGATGAGATTAATTGCTTATATGTAATTGTGTCATACTTGTATTTGGTAATTGCATATGTTGCTAGATGCTGATGAATAATGTGTTCTGTTGTGGTTTATCTTTTTGTCCAGATCAAATCCGTGAGAGAATTGAGTGGCCAAAAATGCCAGATATGTGGTGATGAAGTTGAGATTACTGTGGATGGAGAACCCTTTGTTGCATGCAATGAGTGCGCTTTTCCTGTTTGCAGGACATGCTATGAATATGAAAGAAGGGAGGGAAATAAAGCATGTCCTCAATGCCGAACGAGATACAAGCGTATTAGAGGTTTTTTTTTGGTCTGATTTGGTTATGTATATCTCATTGTGCATAGTCTATCATTTAGCAAATAACTCAGGTACAATTTATTGCAAATTTTAGGTAGTCCAAGAGTGGAGGGTGATGAGGAAGAGGATGACATTGATGACCTAGAAAATGAGTTTGATTATGGAGAAAATGACGATGATCTTAATTTCCCACAAGCGTCAAGGCTATCTGCCCGTGGTGGTCTTGCTAGCTCGTCAGGATACCGACATGATTCAACTTCTCAAAATCCTGATATTCCCCTCCTGACCTATGGGGAAGAGGTAATTGTTTATATACGTGACCTTCAGCTTCTCTTTTTGAGATGCTGCTTGTGTATTTCTAACCTCCATCATGTATTAGATCACTGTCTAACTTACTTTATTTGCTCAAGGATGCTCAAATTTCCTCTGATCAGCATGCCCTTGTTGTGCCCCCATTTCCTGGTCATGTCTACAGTTTACATTCATCACCTTCCTCTGATGCAACTGTGTCATGTAAGTTGTTTCTTCTATCATATCATATTGATATGGTGTCTCAACTTTTGACCCCCTATTTGAATAAAGTAACATCTGTGTGATTTTCTTTTTCAGTGCAACCAAGACCAATGGCGCCTCAGAAAGACATTGCATTGTACGGGTATGGAAGTGTTGCGTGGAAAGACAGGATGGAGGAGTGGAGGAAAAGGCAAACTGAAAAACTGCAGGTAGTTAAGCATCAAGGAGAGACTGCTGGTCGCAATTTTGGAGGTGGTGAATTTGATGATTCTGATTTGCCCATGTAAGGAACACATGCCATTTGAGTTCATATTACTATGCGTTTTTTTGTTGTTCTTTTTCATTCATGAACAAATGAACAAGAATGTGAGTGGCGGAAATGGAAATGTTAAGATAGATGTATAGGCATACAAGAAAAGATAAAATAAGAAATAAACATATAAGGAGAAAGGTTATGATGGTTCCTATAGATGAGAAACAAGGGGGTCAAGGTTAAGATTGTATAGACATGTGCAAAGGCGTCCTGCAGATGCACGTGTTAGGCGATGCAAGACAATGAATGATGTGTATGTTAAACGTGAGAGAGGAAGACCAAATAAGACATGGAGAGAGACATTAAAGAAAAATATGACTTATATGACATTTAGGGAACATACGGTCAGTGATAAAGCACGATGGATACAATTGATTCATGCAGCCGATGTCATGTAGAGGGCATAAGATTTAAGTGAGAGTTTTGGATATGTAGGCCTGAATCGCGGTTTAGCTGATTTAAGATTTAGGTTGCGAGTCAAAAACAAAAACTAAAAAAATAAACAAAAAATAAAATAAAAATAAAGAGAAGAAAAATGATTGATCAATATAGCAGTCCTCACATAGTGGCAAAAAAGCTTGTGTTTTTTTTTTGTGTGTTTTTATGGGTAGAAGAAGGTGAGAAATGTGTTGGGATTCTACAAAGTCAGCTCATGATGTTAAAATGTTGCATCTGAATATTTTGTTGCTGACTTGCTGGTGTGTTAGATGAGTCAAGGAAGCCATCTTGGCTTTGATTTGATAACTTGTATGTAGATTGTGATTGGTCGTGAATATGTGCTCTTTGTAATATGCTTTCTCTTCTATGACCAACCCTAGTTTAGGTTCTGGTTGTGCTTTTTGATATTTAACCTATTATTTTCTTTTCTGACTCATGATTATTATCAGCAACATCACTTAGGGGGACTCGTGAATGAGGGGCTTTATTGTCAGTAGGGAAAACTGAGTCTACTGGGCGGTTATCTTCAATGGATTAGACTGTGATGTACTATATATGCCCGTTAGATGCTTCATCTAGTGACCAAGCTTTGTGGATCCTTTGTTAATTTTGCTTGTGCTCTTTATCTAATGCTGTGAACTCTACTGTGTCAGGATGGATGAAGGGCGTCAGCCACTTTCAAGAAAATTGCCGATCTCCTCGAGCAAAATAAACCCATACAGATTAATAATTCTACTCCGTCTTGTTGTTCTGGGGCTCTTTTTTCACTACAGAATACTCCATCCAGTTCCAAATGCATATGGTTTGTGGTTGACATCAATTATTTGTGAGATCTGGTTTGCTGTCTCGTGGCTCTTAGATCAGTTCCCGAAATGGTACCCAATCAAGCGGGAAACATACCTTGATCGGCTCTCACTCAGGTATGCTGCCAACTCATCTGCAGAAAGTTCTTTTAAAATTTGGTAGTTCTCACTTGCACCTGGACTTGCCAACCTTATTATAAGAAGTGCAGTATTCAGTTGTAAACAAACAACGACAACAACACCCCTCCCCACTCCCACTTCCACCCGCACCCCACCCAAAAAAATGAAAACAGAAAAAGAAAACATCCCCCCCCCCCTTTCTCCAAACAGGAAAAAGTAGAGCGAAATCTCCACCTTCATCCCCTATCTTTATCCTTTTCTTCTTGTAATATTGTTTGAGTTGGCGTTGGTTTCTAATCAGTAATGGGAATTGTATCAGGTACGAGAAAGAAGGAAAATCATCCGAGCTAGCTTCTGTTGACATATTTGTTAGCACAGTGGATCCCATGAAAGAGCCTCCACTAATTACTGCAAACACTGTTCTTTCTATATTGGCTGTGGACTATCCTGTTGACAAAGTATCTTGTTATGTCTCTGATGATGGTGCTGCTATGCTTACTTTTGAAGCATTATCTGAAACATCAGAATTCGCTCGCAAATGGGTTCCCTTTTGCAAAAAGTTCAACATAGAGCCACGGGCTCCAGAATGGTATTTCTCTCAGAAGATTGACTATTTAAAAAACAAAGTTCATCCTGCATTTGTCAGGGAGAGACGTGCAATGAAGGTTTGAATGCTTCCAAATTGCAGCATTACTTTTACTTTTTTGTTGTCTCAACTCTTGGGGGCTCAATAATTCTGTAAAATAAAAAAAAAAATATATCCTTGCATATTTTGGTTTTCAGCTGCCTTGCAACCAAGCTTGATTTTCTTGGCATGTTTATGACTACTCTTTTTTTTTGGCAGAGAGAATATGAAGAATTCAAGGTTCGGATAAATGGTTTGGTAGCCATGGCACAAAAAGTGCCAGAGGAAGGCTGGACAATGCAGGATGGAAGTCCTTGGCCTGGTAACAATGTTCGAGATCACCCTGGTATGATCCAGGTAAATTGTTCATCAGGGCTTCATTAGTCTCTTTCAGAAAACTTTTGGTGCTCCGAAATGGGGTCGTAGTGTTATGACGTATCAGTTTTGAGGTGCATGCCCTACGGATGCCAGTCTATTGATTTAGTTGAACAATATACACGATGGTTATCATGAAACGTTAGAATGATGTGTTGAGCTGCTTGTATTATATGTACATCAGTAGGGGACTGTTTAGCTTGACATAAGGTAAGAAAACCATAAAATGGTCCTGAATTTGATGCCTGATCTAGATATATGAAAGATGATAGACAAAAAGAGAAAATTATTCTTCTCTTTTATAAAATCCGGAGGCTTTTTAAAAATTTTCAATTCTCGTGAAACTGCACTCTTTTTGCTGGTTATGTTTTTCATGGATTTAACAAAAATTGTAGGGGTTACTCATGCAATGGGTTTGTTCTGTAGCAGGATTTTTGCATTTACATTTCATCTGAAACAATGATTGAAATCTCAGTATCTTTTTTTTTTTTTTTTTTGGTGTTTTAGGTGTTCCTTGGCAATGATGAGGTTCGTGATATTGAGGGAAATGAATTACCTAAACTGGTTTACGTTTCCCGTGAAAAGAGGCCTGGATTTGATCACCACAAGAAAGCTGGTGCCATGAATGCTTTGGTAACTTTAGTCTCCTTAAAGGACATCATTTTCTTTCTAAAGGTCTATGCACTATGAAATCGCTCTTAGCAGTAGTCCCATTGCTGGGGGAGAGGGGTTTCCATGTTTCGGCGTATTATTCACTTAACTGCTCAACCTTGTTCTACAAAATTAGAAAACGAAAGGGAAGTCTCAGTTGACAGAATATTATTTTTGATCTGTCCAACTTCCCTGTCTTTTTGGATATGACAGCTTGAAGAGCTTTCTGGTAGAGATTTTCGTTCTTCTGTTTGTTGTAATGGGTGTGGTTGTTTCAGGTGGGGTTGTACTGGTTCTTGTATATTGAAATTTTGTTGCTTTCTTTCCTCCAGATGCGGGTTTCAGCCGTCATATCAAACGCTCCTTTTCTTCTCAATGTAGACTGTGATCACTATATCAACAATAGCAAGGCGCTGAGAGAAGCAATGTGTTTCATGATGGATCCTAATCTGGGGAAAAAAGTATGTTATGTACAGTTTCCTCAAAGGTTTGATGGGATTGACCGTCATGATCGATATTCAAACCGAAATGTCGTATTTTTCGATGTATGTATCTCAACCTGTGATGTTTCTGCAGATCTACTTTTGCCTGCTAGTCACAGTAGAATCTGACTTTCTCTGTTCCTATCAGATTAATATGAAAGGTTTAGATGGGTTGCAAGGACCAATATATGTGGGGACGGGCTGTGTCTTCAGAAGGCAAGCACTGTATGGTACAGATGCTCCTCTCATCAAAAAGCCACCTAGTAAAACCTGCAACTGCTGGCCAAAATGGTGCTCTTCCTGTTGCTGTTTGCGCAAGAAAAGTAAGGGAAAAACAAAGAAAGACGGTAAGAAGAAGCTCAAGCACAAAGAGACCTCTAGGCAAATACACGCTGTTGAAACCATTGAAGAGAAAATTGAAGGTAACACTCCATTAGAATGACTCTTTCTGACCCTTTCGCTCTATCCTATCTAATATCTACAGCAGTACGTAACCTAACCCTTTCATTCAGTTCCTTCCGGAATGTGATATGCTTTTCATCTTCAACTTAATTCAAAAAAAAAAAAAAAAACAAAGGTCACTCTGCATTTTTCAAAAAGATAAATTTGAAATATATGCTGGAACAGGTTCAAAGTTAGTGCATTTTAGGTGTGGGTACAATCTCATACCGAGAAAAGTATGCAGGGTCATATCACCTGAAAGAGTGACACTAAATTTGCTGTTAATTGCAGAAACAAAACCTGAAAATGCAGCTCTTGTGCTCCAGTCAAAACTTGAGAAGAAGTTTGGGCAGTCTCCTGTTTTTGTGGCCTCTACAATGTTGAATATGGGAGGTGTGCCGGCTGATGCAAGTTCCGCCTCGCTTTTAAAAGAAGCTATTCATGTTATCAGCTGCGGTTATGAAGATAAGACAGACTGGGGAAAGGAGGTATCATAATTTTCTATCTTGTATCATCCTAATAAAATATGCCACCTTAGCATCAAACGATCTATTTTCAATTTCCTTTGAGTTTTTTTTTTTACTACACTATGCCTGCTATGCATCCTGCCTAAAGATGTGGACATCCCATCCCCTATCCTTGAATTTGCGCAGTCAGCCATTAGTGTTCTCACTTCTCATAATTTAGCATTCTGATAGTATTTACCTTCTCCTTTTTAATAAAAGACCTTTGTTGACCAGGTTGGCTGGATATATGGTTCGGTTACGGAGGATATCTTGACAGGATTCAAAATGCATTGTCATGGTTGGCGGTCTGTGTACTGTATTCCTGCAAGGCCTGCATTCAAGGGTTCAGCTCCCATCAATCTCTCTGATCGTCTACACCAGGTTCTCAGGTGGGCCCTTGGATCGGTTGAGATTTTTATGAGCAAGCACTGCCCGATTTGGTATGGTTATGGAGGAGGATTGAAATGTTTGCAACGACTTTCATACATAAACTCAGTCGTTTATCCTTTTACTTCGATCCCTTTGATTGTTTATTGTACCTTGCCAGCCATCTGCCTTCTCACCGGCAAATTTATTGTTCCAGAGGTATGTGAGTGTGCTTGACTGTAGACAGGTTCACATTTCTTCTTCACGTTTCATTTGTTTGCTATGTTCTATGTACAGATCAGTAACTATGCTGGGGTCATATTTATAGCTCTCTTCGTCTCTATTGCCGTGACGGGTATCCTTGAAATGCAATGGGGTGGTGTTGGAATCGATGATTGGTGGAGAAATGAGCAGTTTTGGGTTATTGGAGGTGTTTCGTCCCATCTTTTCGCACTTTTCCAAGGGTTGCTCAAGGTTCTGGGTGGTGTAGACACTAATTTCACCGTCACCTCCAAAGCAGCCGACGACGGAGAATTCTCAGAGCTTTATCTCTTCAAGTGGACAGCACTGTTAGTCCCTCCAACAACTTTATTGATCATAAACATAGTTGGGGTTATAGTAGGTGTTGCTGACGCGGTAAACAACGGATATGATTCTTGGGGTCAATTGTTTGGAAGATTATTTTTTGCCTTCTGGGTTATTCTTCACCTCTATCCATTCCTCAAGGGATTGATTGGCAAACAAGAAAGAACTCCAACTATCATTGTGGTGTGGTCAATTCTTCTTGCTTCTATACTTACTCTATTGTGGGTACGAGTCAACCCCTTCGTATCAAGGGACGGCCCTGTGCTAGAAATCTGTGGCTTAAACTGCGATAATTAAGACTTCTTTGGGCACCCCAAAATAGCTCCAGATCAAGAGGCTTTGCAGTTTTGAAGACTGGGTTTGCTTGTGCAGCCAGGCTTAGTGTGTTCGGTTTCTTGGCATGGTATTTTTGCATGATATGATATAACATACCACAGGTAGAATAATGGAGAGTTTACATTTGTTTGTAGATAGTAATTAGTAATATGAACTGACAAAATTATTGTTATTAGGAATGTTTTGCTTAATTCTTTCATGTTAGATGCCTGCACGAGTTTTTTTTTTTTTTTTTTTCTTTTTCTTTGTGTTATCAGATCTGTTGGTGCATATATTGTCCGGTAAATTATTCCACAGTAGCGAGGTTTGAAGATCTAGCTTGACATGGCTTCCAAACGAGCAAAACTTTTTAATTCAACCCCCTAACAGTAGGGGTGTCAAACAGGTTGTGTATCGTGTTTCGTGTTTCGTGTTTTTCGGGTTTCGTGTATCAAAATGCCATACCCATACCTTACCCGTTTGCTTCGCGTGTATGGATGTAGATACCCAAACCCGTACATGTCAGGTTTCGTGTTGTGTATCGGGTATACCCACGAACTTGACAAGTACAAATATTTCAAGTCATGTATATGTCATTTCATGTACTTTTCAGGTATTTTCAGGCTTTGTGTATTTTTTTTAGGTTTCATATACTTAAACGACTATTGATACAATATATGAAACAACAATAAGTACACAACCAAATGAATATTAAAATAAGTGAGGTACTCTAAACTCAAATCACTTGACTCTGCAATAATAGATTAAAGAAATAGGATTTGGGAATGGAGGAAGGGGGAATCGAACAGGGTTTACTTAGTAGCACGGTAGTCTTTTTTTTTGGAAAAATTTATTTTTTTATTTTATTAATTATAAATTTTATTTAAAATATATTTTTTTAATTTCGTGTATAAAGGTGTATAAACGAGTACCCGCGGGTATACCCGGACACGACCCACCATTGGCGGGTATCTTTCAGGTCTTACCCGATTTGTACACGAAACCCGCCAAGGTCATACCCATACCCGCAAAAATTCGTGTCAGGTTTGGGTCGTGTTTCGAGTAGTGTCTGAAATTGCCACCCTTAACTAACAGATTACATCGAGGGTCATGTGGTCTCACAAGTAAACAAGTTCAAGTACCGAAGATCGTGTACAGCAAGATGGAGACATAAATAGTGATGTAGCACACTGAGTTCATACAAGCTGGTGTAGGTGGAGGGCGGCCTCAAGGGTACTGTGTGATGAGAATTTTTCAACTAAATTAAAGAAAAAATTTTATAGGGTGGTGTTGAGGCCGACAATGTTATATGGAACAGATTGCTGGGCCATCAAGAAGACACAGTCGCAGAAGATGGAAGGGGCAGAGATGAGGATGCTGAGGAGGATGTGTGGGCATACAAGGCTAGATCGGATAAGAAATGAGATATTTAGAGAAATGTTAGAAGTGGCTAGTATACCAAATAAGATAGGGGAGGGGAGACTGTGATGGTTTGTGCATGTCAAGAAGAGACAGACAACAGCTTCGTTAGAGCAGTTGAAAGGCTCATTGTAGATAGGAAGATGAGTAAATGTAGGCCTAAACTGACTTAGGATGAGCACATGACCTACTAGATTTGCACTTCTCCGAGGGCATGATACATGATAGGAGTTTATGGAAACAGATGATTAAAGTTAACAAGGTTTAGATAGGATATAGGGGCACTTTAGAGTGTACTTAGTGGCTTTATACATTCTATAGTTTAGGTTGACTTTGTACTTTTTTGTTTTTGTCTTTGCATATACACTAGCACACCATACTCCTATTATTATGTTATGTTATTTATGCAAGTACATATAGAGCCGGTGATCTCACTGGAATCAAGCTCTGTATCCCTTGGGATGGACGTATTATTTGACTGTCTTTCATCCTCCCCAGACCCTAGCGATAACTTTTGTTGTTGTTGGAATATATCGGGTACCGTTGTTGTTTATATATATATATATATATATATATATATATATATATATATATATATGTGTGTGTGTGTGTGTGTGTGTGTGTGTGTGTGTGTGTGTGTGTGTGTGTGTGTGTACATGTGTGTGTGTGTGTGTATTGCATATATATATATATATGTGTGTGTGTGTGTATATATATGTATGTGTGTGTGTGTGTGTGTGTGTGTATATATATACATGTATGTGTGTGTGTGTACATATATATACACACACACACACACATATATACATATATGTGTGTGTGTGTACATGTGTGTGTGTGTGTGTGTGTACACATGTACACACACATATATATGTATATATGTGTGTGTGTGTGTGTGTATATATATATGTATATGTATATATATACATATATATGTATATATATACATGTACACACACACACATACATACATACATATACATATATACATATATACATATACATGTATATACACACACATATATATGACCCACAAAACTACTCTATCTGGAAATATATAATGGCTACCCTCTTGACGGGTTAGTTTTAACATATGGAAGGATATGATAAAGTTTCCAGTCACTGACAAAGCTCTCAATATTCTTCATGTTTCAATTGCATAAACTAAACTTGTTTAAGGCCTTGAGACTGCTCATGACAAAAGCCTTGAGATCATCAAATGAAGGAATTATTCGAGTTAGAGAAGCAAAGGTACAAATGGCCATAGCGATTATGAACTCTTCAAGGCTAAGGAAGAGGAACAGAATTTAAGAATTGATCAAAGAACTTGATCACATTGTCAATCAAGTCACATTGATAGACAAGATAATCACTGATAACGATACAATGACAAATCTTTAGACTACATCACAACACTATTCCATCGTCTTAGAGGCTTCCGCCTATGGTAGGGTTTAGGGAGTCGGATATACACAACTTACACATATGTAAGAAACACAGAGAGCTTGCTTTCCGATATTCCATAATCAAAATTAAATCCTTGGACTACATAAAAAAGTGTTAAAGAATATTTGCACCATTCAGCACTTAAGGAACTAGACTGACGAATTCTATTCCCGCCTATAGATCAGGTAAACGATCCTAGTTGCATAAAATAATAAATAAAATAACAAGGCAATATCGCACTGGAATGATAGAATGACGATAACAAGTATATCATAACGACATCAAACGCTATCGATAGCGTCTGAAGGAGATGAGAAACAGACAAGTAATATTTCTATATCAAAAAATGGAGAGTGTGATTCTAATAAGACATTCGGCTCTATATGTATATATATATATATATATGTAACAATAATAGAAATATGATATGCTAATATGTGAAATAGAATGGTAGAACGATATGATATATCTAAAAGTAAAGAATCTAAAAGTAAACAATCAAAAAGGAAAAAAGAGAGAACAGTTTGTCATTTTCCCCCAAAAGTTAGATTGAAGAAAAATTTATACCATCAAATATTCCACTATAATCTCCGGCCATGCATTTGATCTATTTCTCAAAATTAAATCACTTTCGGTTTAAGACATACAGAAATCAAACTCAAAGTTTAATACTCGGTCGCCTATGCTTTCTGTTGACCAGTAAAGCTTAATCAAATTTAAGCTCTCATCATCAACGATACATCCATCATTTTCTTGTTGACTATATTCTTCTTATTCTTGTCTTGTCATCTATTGCATTAAATTATTCACTTTTGTTTCATCATCTATTGCATTAAATTATAGAATAGAAGTATAATTTTCTTGTCGAATACAGTGACATGAATATCTGATATTAGGGTCCTCTTTGACCTGATACAACCGGAAAATTTTTGTAAGGTTGTGTCTCTTGTGATATAATGATTATATGATTTATAATTAAATCATAACTGGTTAGTTGCGAAGAGTTATCTTGAAATGTTATGTCTTTTAATTCTAAGAGATACAATTCTTCATTAAAGGGACATGTCTATTTATCAAAGGGGTGTGAATCTAAAAGTTATGATAGACGTACCTTTTGGTTGCCTATAAATATGAATGAATGTCCTCCCTTCACCCCGATCATCGTTTTTACTTATCCATCAAAGTAGACATTGAAGTAATGGTTAGTGGAGAGAAATGTATATTCAACAATAAGAGTTGTCTATATTAAAGTTGGTTTCTCCATTCATTAAAGAAGCTTCTACTCTTCGAACCATGGAGAAAGATACGATTCCACAAAACATCATCTTTAGTTATTGTGAAATGACCGTGCGTATGTTAAATTTCCTGAAGAATTATTGCTTACAATTTTCACCCACAATAGTAGTCTATAAATAGCACATGATCGCTATGTTGATAAATCAAATTTAAAGAGGACGGATTTCGGAGCTCTATTAGACATGTGTGCTTATCATCTTTTCCTCTCCAGTTTGTTATTAACTCCAATTCCTTCCTCCTCCTGGTTGGATTTCGGAGCAGTCACTCTTCTTTGAGTTTGGAATATGATAGAATAAACAACCTTTGTGTTTTCATTATAGGTCATCAGAAAACAAACTTTGTGTTTCTAACACATGTGTATGGTTGCATACATCCGACTCTCCATACCCCACCATAGACGGGAGCCTATAAGCAAATGAGTTAATGTTCTTGTTGTAATGGCAGGTAGAATGCTAGACTTTCCATGAAGAGAAGGATAGCAGCCTATCTGGAGATGACCAAATCTTTATGGTTTGAGGTAAACCTACTACAAAGAAAAGGATGCAGCAGGACCACAGCGATGGTACAAGCCAAGGTTTTCTGGGTGCGCTAATCAGGCTTTCCTGGGACGATGTTCAAATATGCAACTTACGGTAAGAGTTCATATATAAATGTTTAGCCAAAATTTTTCATTTTATATGACTTCAATTCGAAAAAAGAAATTTCTTAGTGTTATTTGTTCTTGTACAAATTATTTGTACGTTCCTACATCACCATTTTCTCCAGCAAATTGACACATACCTTATGTGTGGGTAAGTTATAGGAGCTGCAAACTGAATCTTTTTTCCTCCTTGTTTTTCACGTAAACCATCTGGAGAGTATTAGTTTCGTTGGACTTGTATTGCGTGTTATATATCGATATATTGAAGTGAATGACACCTTTTTTCTTGACTTTAAAATATAATGGAATAAAGCAAAATGAGTCATTAAATTGGTTGTGCTTTTTATATTGTGAAGTAGCACAGCTTGACGCAATTTTTATTATGGGCAATCGGAAAATAGCTTCTGTGTGTTTCTAACACCTGTGTATGGTTGTGTACATCCGACCTCTCATACTCTAGTATAAGGGGAGACTCTAAAGCAATGGAGCAATCTTGTTGTTGTATATTGAAGTGAAGAAGGCAACCAAAACCAGAGCATGTCCGCAAACTCCATCAAACAAGCGAAAGTAGAAACCCATACACTAACATAGTCAACCAAAAAAGACACTGGATAGGTATATTGTGATTGTCTTGGTGATATGCAAGGCAAGCATATGCCCCTTCTAGAGGTAAATGAAAAACCCTGGAAAAAAAATTAAAAAAAAAAGAACCTGCAGGGCGGATTAGGCACACATTTAACTGATTGTGTAACAAATTACTAGCAACTACTCTTCTCTTCTTGACACAGCAGATTTTATGTGATAATCTTTCTAAGGTAATGCACGTTTATTTGACATGCCTTTATTCACCATTATGTTGAAAAACCGTTTAGAAACCAGTAACAACGAAAATACAAAAGATGGAGAATAGTGGGATGCGGATGGGAACCAACATCAATCATGATGTTTATGCTGATGTTCGAAATGTATATTCACATGATGTTTGTGATGAATACATGATGTTTATGATGATGTAGAACAAATAATCTTGTCTCTCTCGTTACTGTTAATATTTTTCTATGATCATCATCCCATTATCCGTTTATTTAAAGTTAGAACAACCGTGCGAAGTTTTACAAGTGTAAACATTAAACTACTCACTATGTTAGTTGGAGCTCATTAGTCATAAAGACAACATGAACGAACTAAAACAATGTCTTTGGGACTCACCTTTTGTAGTGTGAATAACAAACTTTTTCCACATCATATCTATTTAAGATCCAACTGACATACGCACACTTGTATCTCCGTGTATGCAGGAATTCTTGGTTAGCACAGAGTCCATGCCGGTAGCAGTAGAATGGGCGATAGTGGAGCTAATAAGAAACCAAGAAGCCCTCTCTACACTTCGTAAGGAGCTGGCAGAGGCAATGAAAGATGGAGTGGTCCTAAAAGAAGGAAATTTTACCAAGCTACCTTTCCTTCAAGCATGCATTAAAGTGACATTTCGTCTACATCCTCCTAGCCCATTTCTTGTACCTCATGAATTAGTGGAAAAATGCCAAATGATGGACAATGATATTCCAAAGGGCTCTTTGGTAGTTATCAATGCTTACCTCGTTAGGGCGAGTTGCAAACACTAGTGAGTATCCTTTAAGCTTCAAACCAGAGAGATTTGAAGGCAGAAGTCTTGATGTTAAGGGATCAAACTATGAACTTTTGCCTTTTGGTGGAGGTAGGAGGATATACGTTGGGTATCCTTTGGCTCTCAAGCAATTTCAGTTGGTTCTTGCTTCAATTGTGCATGTATTTGATTGATCCTTACCACAAGGAATATATTCAATTGGCCTTGATATGAGAAAAGCTTTTGGCATAACACTGAAAAAGAAAAACCCATTGCAGTTGATTTTGAAAAAGAGAAACCCATTGCAGTTGATTTTGACAAAGAGAAATAACCTGACAATAAAGATTAGAAGACAAGTCAATTAGCAAGTTGACAACGTCCCAAATCAGTCGGTTTTTAAATCTCGATTTGCAGGTCATTTCTCTTTGTCAAAATCAATTGCAATGGTTTTTCTTTTTTAGTGCTACGCCAAAGTTTCGCTCATATCAAGCCCACTTGAATATTTTCCTTCTGGTAAAGACCAATCAAATACATGCACTATTGAAGCAAGAACCAACTGAATTATCTTGAGAGTTAAAGGTTACCCAACGCACATTCTCCTACCTCCACAAGAAAGCAAAAGTTCATAGTTTGATCCCTTTACATCAACACTTGTGACTTCAAATCTCTCAGGTTTGAAGTTTAAAGGATCCAAGTGTTCGCATCTCGCCCTAATGCATACGCATTGACAACTACCAAGGAGCCCTTTGGAATATCATAGTCAATCATTTTGCATTTCTCCACAACTTCATGAGGTGCAATAAATGTGTAGAAAAGTAAATTAAAGAGTTGCAAATTAAAGTATATATATTAGGAAAGTTACCGTTGGACACATCATTGTCTCAATAGTGTTAGTTGCAGAGACCCGTTAGTTGTGCTCTTATTGTGTATATATATATACGTCCTTTTTCTTTATGATGTGAGTTTGAGGTTTTACCTCTCCAGAATAATACAATACATCTATTCATAATTTACTCCTCCTTGTATTAAGAATTTCTTCAAAATGGGCTAGGAGGATGCAGACAAAACGTCTCCTTAATGCATGCTTGCAGGAAAGGTAGATTGGTCAAATTTCCTTCTTTTAGGTCACTCCATCTTTCATCGTCTCTGCTTGCTCCTTACAAAGTTTTCAGAGGGCTTCTTGGTTCCTTATTAGTTCCGCTATCGCCCATTCTACTGCTATTGTCATGGGCTCTATGCCCGAAAAGAATTCCTACATATACATGGAGATACAAATGTGCGTACGTCAGATGGAGCTTAGATAGACAATTTTTTTTGGGATAAAGTTTGTTCTTGTTAAGAAACATGATTACATCATAACAAAAATAAAATCACAACACAATAACAATAAACTCGTAAAGAATCAAGGAAGAAGACATAAAGATTTGAGGAGAAGAAGAATGAACTGTTGAATATTGAAAGAATTTCCATTCAAGTTAAAATTTAATTTATGAGGTTGTATCCCTTTTTATAGGGGTGAAAAGTTATTTCTAATAGCTATTTTACCATTTGAACAGTGGTCACTGTGAATCTACTGTAAACTACAACTGTGGTAACGGTTAGTTACCAATGCAACTCTGCTATGTATAGTGAAATTGTTCTAAGTTACAATATTTTTATGCTTAAGTATAACAGCTCGTGTTGTTGCGTTGCTACCTTGATTGTGCTTCACCTCGTCACCTCGGCTTAGCACTTCTTCACTTAGTCTTCAGTATGTCTGGTCTTCTTCAGCTTAGTTCGTCCTTCTTTCATCTTTATCATCTTAGTCCAGCTCTCCTGTTCAGGTCAGCTCGGATGACTGACTTCGTCACTTCGTTTTAGCCTTCATTTAGGTCGGCCTAGTTCACCTCGGCACCCCTTCGTCCAAATCCGCCTTCTTCATTTGAGCTCGGCACACCTCAACTGAACTTATTTCTACATGAACAGACTTCTTATGTATTGAAACTGAAATCAAAGTGTGTACGAAGCTGAAGAGAGGAAGTTTACAATGCTGAAAAGTTAACCAACTCTATTCTATTGTTGTACATATATATAGAACTTGAAATGTAACTGCTACTCTAACTAATCTAGCTGATGAATATCTTCTTCTAGCTTCTAATCTCCAGAAGTTTATAATCACTCGTTTAATGTGCGAGTTTCTCCTTGCTCCTAGAAACACTCTTCATGTGAAACCGTTTCCTTCTGCTGACATGGCACACAACTTAAACCATCAGCTTATTTCAGCTGATGCACATCTCTCTTTGCTTCTTGATCAGCTGATTTGGACTTCTGTGTGTTGTGTGTTGTGCTCTGTCTTCTTCTTTGCTTCAGCTTCAACATCCTTCCTCAAACCTAACTGGCTAAAGTTATTGCACGAACCAAGAGCCATAGTTAAGCTACAAAGTCTCTGAGCATCTAATGTTTTGGTGAACATGTCAGCTAATTGAAACTTTGTCCTAATAGCATGGGTTTTACTACATCTTAAAATTTCTATCTCAGTAGATGACATTCTATTTCAATGTACTTGGTCTTCTCATAAAAAACAGGATTTTCTGCAATGTACATTGCACTTTTATTGTCACATAATGTTTGCCTCTTTTGTAAGTCCTCCAACTAGTATATTAGCCATTATACATCACAGATTGTTGTAGCCAAAGTCTTGTATTCAACCTCAAATGGAGACGTGAATACAAATATTTGTTTTTTTTTGCCTTCTATGACACTAAGACATCACCCAAGAACAAGAAAAACCTATAATGGATCTCCTTGTTTCAAAAGACCCTGTCCAATATGAGTCTGCAAATGCCTTTAGCCTTAAATCACCATGGCTGAAATTAACAAGTCATGTCCTGCAATTTCCTCTTACAACATTTATATCTGGAAAAGGAAAACGCAGAGAAACTTCATAACTTCACGGCAATTCACAGGGATCTTGGAAGAGGTATATATTTTATTGTTGTTACTATATAATATATTATTGTATTTGTTCTATCTCACTCATTGGTTAAATTATTGACTCATAAGTTGAGCCGATGATTGATTGATGCAGTTGCCTTGTTGGGTTGATGTTCGCATCTGGTATAGTTGGCTAAACTCGAAAATGATATATCAAGTATGTTAAACCCGATACGTGTCCAATTTCTTAAATCCAAATTCGACATAGCAATTTGTTAAATCTGCCATGAACTCTATCAAACTAAAAACAATTTGCAAATCCATCTAATTCTAAATTCGATTTGACGAATTAACTCGAACTCGACTTGATAACCTAACAATTTTCAAATCGTTAAATCCGCTAGCATGCATACGTACGACTCGAACTCGAATTGGAACTCGAACCTAACTTTTGCCATTCCTAAATTAAACATGGTGGTACCTACCCGAGTGAACGCTGTATCCAGCCGTTTTTAATCCGGGTTGGGATCTCCTCACCTCCACTTTCCTCACCCCTTGTGACCACGCGACACGTTGCAGTAAGGAGGGGTGATGAGACTAGATGAGAGTCACCTGCATCTAGGCTCACAATCCCTTTGCTGCCACGTGTCGCACGGTCACGCGTCACCGCAACCCTTTCGGTTGCGGGACCCTATCCCTTTTAATCCGCCCAAATATATCCTCATTCCCCGCCCAAATTCTTCTTCAAAGAAAAGATACAGTTCACTCACTCGAGTAGGAGTCGGCCGGAAATGGCACAACCCATTGCCGTGAACATCCTCTCCGACGACGATGACGACCAAGATAAGGACTACACTGCCCGTGCATTCGAGAATACCTCCCTTTGCATTGATCTCTCAACGCCGCTCCTTACGAAGAAGAAGAAGCAAAGGCTTTCAGATCCCTGCAAATTAAGCCCTAGAGATGGAGACACGGTAGTCATCATCGATGACGGGCCTTCCCCACCGCAGAAATCTTTGGAAACCACCTCCTCTACTCCTTTTACCATTGCCGACACCCCACCATTTACTTCTTATTTCTCCAAGTTCCAGGATGACTCCGTTGTCAATTGCTCCAAAGGTTCCTCTGGTTAGTTGATTTTGGTATTCTGGTAACACTCATTTCATTCGGTGTACTTAGTGGCTGATACAGGGTCTTGTTACTTTTGATCTTTTCTGCCTTTCAAAAGCAGAGGAGTGTAGATCTAATTTCTTTGTGAAGCCATTTTTGGATCATTTCAAGTAGGCGGGTTGCAACCTCGTTTTAAAAGAAGTGCAGAAACTATTTCCATATGAACTATTGCATACTTTTATACAGGAGGAACTACGCTTTTTTGTTTATGGTGGATGTATCTGATTAACAGAAAGATGCTACTTGGAGAAATCCTCTATTTTTTCTCAAAGGATGTTCTTTTGGGTTAAAAGTATGAGGTGGTTTGAAACCTTCCGCATCTTTTTTATTCCATTCAGAAGCATCCTAGCAAACTTTTTGTCGGCCTTTAATTTGATTTTCTCGTTCTATACCTGGAGACCAGTATAATCTTGCTTAAAGTCAATCATGGAAGGGGTTTATTGGAAGAATCGATTCAAATTGAGATAGTTTTTTTATTGGATGTATCGAATCAAATTGATATAGTTTTTGGCATAAAGCTGACCTTTAGGACAAATTATACCTAGGAGGGAAAGTATTGCAGTGTGCAGATTCTTGTTAAGGAGGTTTTTTGGGTCTTTTCCTAGTAAGATGACTTATGCAATGCACTTACAGAAGGAAATTATGCTATATAGACACTGTCGGAAGGTGGAATTCCTGTACCAAAAGCATGGCTATGTTTTTATAAATGCAAATGAAATAGATTCCTACATAATTTTCTCAACCAACGAGGTAGGTTTACCATAAGGCAGGCTGTGTTGCGAATTTCAGCTAAGCATGTGTTAGACCATGCATGGGGATAGCAGCGGAGGTCAAGAAATGCATTTACTGAGAATGCTTGAAGCAATGCTGAAGAATGATTTGTTCGGAAGAGTAGTGAAACAATGGAAAGAATTCCTCAGTTCTTATTCATAAAACGCTTGACTCTATACACATCATCTATCAGTAATATATATACAGACTCCTCAACATAAACTAACGGCTAGTAATGGTCTAATCATCAAGTTGATGATGATATATACAGGACACTATTGTAGAATACAAGATACCTATTTTACCCTTATTTATCCAGCTTTTCTACACTCCCCCTCAAGCTTGGTGTGTATATATTCAGATAACCAAGCTTGGACAATAATTTATGAAAGAGTCCTAGATATAATGACTTTGTCAGTATATCTGCAACCTGTTCTTGTGAACTCACATGTTGAAGTTGAAGTGTGAAGTCTTTCAGCCTTTCCCTAATAGAATGCCTATCAATTTCCACATGTTTGGTCTTGTCATGATGAATTGGGTTTTCTACCATATGTATCGCGGAAATATTGTCACAATAAGCTTGTATGAGATGGCTACCAGACTCACAGCCCAAATCTTGTAATACCTTTTTTTATCAACAACCCTTCACACAGGCCAAGTGCTAGAGCCCTCAACTCTGCTTTAGCACTACTTCTGGACACCACAGATTGTTTTTTTACTTCTCCAAGTAACTAGATTACCCCAGAGGTATGTGCAGTAACCTGATGTAGACCTCATATCTGTTCTTGATCCTCCCTAATCCGCATCAGTGAAGACTTGGATTGTTCGGTTTTCATGTTTTCCAAAAAACAGTCCGTGGCCTGGAGCACATTTGAGGTACCGTAGAATTTTCATCACAACTTGTAAATGAGTGTTAGTAGGAGAATGCATAAATTGGCTAACATAGCTTACAGCATAGCAGATGTCAGGGCGTGTATGAGATAAATAAATGAGTTTTCCTACAAGTTTTTGATACGAATGTATATCTGATAAAACAGTTTCTGTTTTATTTACTTTAAGGCACCCAGATTCTAAAGGTGTAGCTGAGGGTTTACACCCACTCATTCCTGTTTCAATTAATAAATCTAGAACATACTTTTTTGTGAGATAAATAGCCTTATCTTACTTCTGGCAACTTCCATGCCAAGGAAGTATCGCAAGGGCCGAAGGTCTTTAACTTCAAATGCTGTAGCAAGATGTTTCTTAACCTTGGAAATACTTTGACTACAATTTCCTGTTAAGGTCATGTCATCCACATAAACAATAAGAATAGTAACAATATTAGAAGAAGTAAACACAAATAGAGTGTGATCACTTTGAGCTTGCTTAAACCCGTATGTAGAAGAACTTGAGTAAATTTACTAAACCAAGCTCTAGGTGACTGTTTTAATCCGTATATGGACCTTTTTAGTTTGCACACCTTACCTTGTGTTTTGCTAGAACTAAATCATGGTGGAATATCCATAAATACCTCCTCTTTTAGTTTTCCATTTAAAAAGGCATTTTTAATATCAAGTTGAGTTAATTCCCAATCCTGATTAACTGCTAAAGAGAAAATAATCCTCACTGTATTCAGTTTAGCTACTGGGGCAAATGTCTCTACATAATCTATTCCATAAGATTGAGTGAAACTCTTTGCTACAAGTCTTGCTTTGTACCTATTCAAGGTTCCATCTATTGTATTTTAGGGAAAAATCCACTTACAACCTACTGGTCTAATGTCTTAGGTGGATTAACTAATTCCCAAGTGTTGTTCTTTATAAGTGCAGACCTTTCATCTTTAACTGCTTTCTTCCAGTTTGTATCTTGCAAGGCTTCTCTAATATTGACTGGGATAGACAGAGAGTCAAGACTTACATTAAAGGTTCTAAACTGTGATCGTAGTTTACAGTATGATAAGTAATTACACAAAGGATACTTAGAAGAACATTCTGCCTTACTCACCAGTAACCTGTGAAATGGTCTCTTAGTGCACTCACGTGTTCCTTTTCGTATAGCAATAGGTTTCTCCATTTCATTATTACTACTGACACTAGGAATAAAGTTACAATCTGTTGTCATATCATTTGATCCTGTAGAGAGAGGAAACTCAGAAGATGGTACCTGCAGCCTTCTTCTGGTGTATACCTGTGTAATGGGTAATTGAATTCTCCTGTCTTGCTCCTCTCGTTGATCCTCTGGCTAATCCTCAAGCTGACCTTCTTCTCCATCCCCAATCAGATCACTAATATTAGTCTCAGTTTCAGGACCTAAGTGTTCACCAGTGGTCCCAGATGATCCATCACTGACTGTTGTAATACCTATAATGTTCGAGTAGTTTACCTGCTCAGAGTTCTGAGAACTCAACACACTGTTAGGAGTATAATAAGGAGAGTTTTCGTCAAACACCACATCTAAAGTAGTATAAATTTTTCTTGTAGTAGGACAAAAACACTTATACCCTTTTTGTGACCCAGAATATCACAGAAACATACATTTGATAGACCTCCTATCAAGCTTACCTCTTGATTGTGACTGGAGATATACATATGACACACATATGAATATCTTAAAAGGCAATTCAGATAACATTAAACAGTGGGGATAACTGTCCAGAAGCTTACTTCTGGGACTCTTAAAACCTAGAATCCTTGAAGGCATCCTATTAATCAAATATGTTGCAGTCAATACAGCTTCACCGCACAAATACTTTGGAACATTCATAGAAAACATAAGAGGCCTGGCAAAGCCTGACAATTCCTAAGATATGCCTATGCTTTCTTTCTGCCACCCATTATGTTGGGGTGTGTATACATTGGAAGTTTGATGGTGAATGCCTTTTTCAGTTAGAAAGGCTTTCACACTCTGATCCAAAAACTCACTTCCATTGTCTGACCTGAAGTTTTTGATGACAGTATTGAATTGGTTTTGAATGAGATTTACAAACATTATAAATACATGTGACAGTTCAGATTCATTAGAAAGATCCAAGTCACCCTAGTATGGTCATCCACAGAAATTACAAACCATCTACTTCCATTCACATTTAATGTTCTAGAAGGGCCCCATATGTCTGAGTGTATTAAATTAAAAGGCTTGCTTTTAGAATACATTCTAGCAGGATAATGTGCCCTTGTTTGTTTAGCATACATACATGTCTCACATATGAGATTGCTTAAAGGAACATTACAAAATAAAGCAGGCTTCAGCTTATGGAGATATAAGAAATTAGGATGTCCCAATCTTTGATGTCACACCAAAATAAGATCTATCTTAGATTTGTCTATTCTAGGAACAGTTATTTTGTTCATAAAGGAATAAACACTAGGACAGTCTTCAAAAACTTCAGGTTTTGCTTCCTCAAGAAAAAACAATCCGTTGTGATGATTAGCACTGCCAATCATCCCCTTGAGGACTCTCTCCTTCAAAGCCTTCTCCTGGAAGAAGGAAGAAGAATGGAGAAAATAACATTTAGATGCAGAAAATAGAGTAACACAACTGTTATCTAACATAATTTTTTTTCACAGATATTAGGTTGCAATCAAGACTGGGAACATACAAAACATTTTTTAAAACAAGTTTATCAGTAAGCATTATATCTCCATAACCTACTATCTTCATGTTTTCTCCATTTGCAATCTTAACTCCTTTGAGTTGATTATCACATGCTTTATATGAACTTAATAATGTTTTGTTAAATGTCATGATTAGTAGCTTCTGAGTCAACAATCCATGAATCTTATCTGACTGTTGGTGGGATGAGTTCTTTGACTTTCCAGCACTCTTAGAACCGCATCAAGTTGAGCTTGAGTGAACATTGATCCATTTTCCTCCCTTGGCTCCCTTGGTTCCACCTCTGCAACTGCAGTTCTTGGAGATCTCCAAGATGCTGAGTCAGACCTCAGGAGCCACCAGACTCAGTCTTCCCTGTCTCAGACCTGTTTGAATCATACCTACCATAGCGTCCTTGCCTAAAATTATTCTGTCTGAAAAAGGTTGAGGCTTTACCGTAGATCCTGGTCTTCTATAGCATTCCTCCACATTATGTCCATTCCTGTGACAGTATCTGCAGTACTTCTTACCAAATCCACTTGTGTTAGAGCTGTTCTTACTAGAAACTGCACATGCACGCTCATCTTGAACTATATTTTTGGTAGTAAGTGCTGATGATTCAGACAAAGTTATGGATGATCCCATCATCACTTTAAGTCTGCTTTCTTCTTGCCTTATTTCAGAAAATACAGTATTGATAGCTAGAAGAGGTTTGTTATCAAGAATCCTACCTTTTACAGCATCTAGATCTTTATGTAGTCGTGATAAAAAACCAAACACTCTACGAGTTTCTTTGATTGTCCTAAACAGTTGATTACCTGTGGTACAATTCCACTGATATGACTCTAATGAGTCAATCTGTTGCCAGACTTGAGAGAGGTTACTTAAAAATTTACTTGCTGTTTGGTCTCTCTGTTTCATATCCTTCAATTGGGTTTCCAATTCATACAGCTCCGATATGTTATCACGTTTTGAATACATTTCCTTGGTGACTTTCCAAATTTCTGCAGCAGTGAGATATAGCATGAAAGTGTTGCTGACTTCTGGAGTCATTGATCCAAGAAGCCAGCTCATGATCATTGAATTTTCTGCCCCCACTTTGAGTATTTTTCATCACTCTCAGCTGGAATCTTCATTGTTTCTGATAAGTATTTTTTTCCCCCTACCAACAATAAACAACTCCACTGCTCTGTTCCATGGTAGGAAGTTATTACCGTTGAGCTTTTGATTAGTGATAATAACAGGAGTAGAGTCAACAATGGAACCAAATCCAGATGACTTTACTTCTGTACCACCAGATGATGTAATCTCACTATTCTGTTCAGCCATGCAAGTGCAGATCTTAGAAGATCTCCTTGAGGAATAAACAAACAGAAAAGAGATAGTGGATGCTTGGAGTAAGGTAGAGTTTGAAAATAAGATGCAAATTGTGAAGGGTGTGATAAAAGACGAAGAAGCAGAAGCATAATGAAAGGAGTACGAAAAACAAAAGTCTCTGAACTGAGAGATTGTAGAAAGATCTTGAATAGACTAGATGGAGCTAAGGTGATATGCAAAAGTGAGTGTGATTCCAGGTGGCACACATGCGTTGGGCCACCTTTTGTCCTTACACTTTTTTATTCTTTCCTTTTTCTACGTGGAAACTCCTAGAGTGTCCTTTCTTTTGCGCGTCAGTTTTACTGTCTTTGCGTATCACTTTAATAGGCCACCCTACTGCATTGATTGCCTTCCTTTTATATTTTTCTTTTCAATTTTCCCCTATCTCCTTTTTTCTTTAATTTTTCCTCCTTCGTCTTCGTTGCACTGTATCCCTTCTTCTCTTTCTTTCGATGTTCTGGCACTTGTCTCTGATGCTTCGTTCTTTTGAAAGAATTTTTTTTCTCTTACAGAATCTCACTTATTTTGTGGGTCAAATGATAGAGTTTACCTCTAAGACAATAAAAGAATTTCTTGATGTCCTTGATGAGGGTTGGGAACCACTGGAACCAAGCGCTCCAGAAAAGGAGGGTGCTAATTTGGCATTGCTGAGGCTCTAAGTTGCATATAGAAGGCAGATTTCTAGCCCTCTCCAGTATCTCATGAGATAAACGTCCTCCTTGACGCCCGCGGCCTCCCTGTCTTGAAACGTTACGAAAATTTTATGGCATCTAGCCCGTAATAGTTGGGATGCGGTTGGAAGTCAAAAAACGGGAGATGGGCAAAACAATTATATAGTTGTTTGAAGTTTTGGATAAAAGAATCTTGGGTAATCTGGAATGGATCTATTGAATCAGTTATTCAATTTTGAGAGCACCAAAGCTCTGATACAATCAAGAAATGCATTTACTGAGAATGCTTGAAGCAATGCTGAAGAATGATTTGTTCTGAAGAGTAGTGGAACAATGGAAAGAATTCATCAGTTCTTATTCATAAAACGCTTGACCCTACACACATCATCTATCAGTAATATATATACAGACTCCTCAACGTAAACTAACGGCTAATAATGGTCTAATCATCAAGTTGATGATGATATATACAGGACACTGTTGTAGAATACAAAATACCTATTTTACCCTTATTCTACCCAGCTTTTCTACAGGAGGGGAATAATATCACTAGTTTTTGGAGATCTTTCAGAAAATCAGCCAATTTTGAATGTGTGTCTGCAGGGATATATTGGATTATGTATGCCTTCATAGGGTATATCACCTCCTTTTTAGCTTGCTTATAAAATCTTTATGAACTATTATGATGAGATGAGATGCTTAACTTTGGTAGTTTTTAGTTCTGACTGTTGAGGTACCACCAAATTCATCCTGACGTACATATAGTTTCCATCTCTCCAGAATTTTTCGATATCAAAGTTGCAGAAAGTTAAAGAAAATTCAGCCAAGTACTAAAAATTGATCATATATTCATAATGCTACCCAGTTTGCTCCTCAAGTAAGTTTGACCTCTTAAAGCTTAGTCGAAGTTTGGATAAGTAATGATTGACTTTTGAAAATGGATTTTTGGGTAGGACCAGCAAAAAAAATGTTTAGAGAAACAAAATAGTCTGGAACGATAAACAGAGTAGGTTTCAATTGGATGCACAATGTAATATTCAAACACCAATCTATTTGGCAACGTGAGTGGGAGCAAGCAGACTCTTGGATTTGGCACAAACTTATTTAACATAGAGATATGTCCTTGGATAGGATGCAAATAAGGTTGGAAGATGGTACTGACACAAACTCTTTGGTACGACAATTGGCACCCAGCTGGCCTTAGTACAGAAGGTACTTTAAGAGTTAAAATGAGTATTCTAAGTAGTATTGGATACTGGGAATGAAACATGGGTAGCGGATGTGATAATAAATGGGAAATGGAGATGACATATGGAGGAACGGCGTCTGGATACTGCAGGTGGAAGGTCAGTAAATAGTATTAAATGGGTATGATGGGGGAATCTGATAGGAAAGATGTCATGCTCTGGATCCCTGAAAAAAGAAGAAGATGATTTTACGTTAAAAAATCCTGTGCTATCATTGGGGAAGGAGGGGATGGAGGTGGAATGGGCAAGAAAGGTTTTGGTGGAAGAAGAGAGTACCAACATAGGTAATGATAGTTTGGTTAGGATGCCGTACACATCTTCTTACTCACAATAGATTGCAGAAGTGGGGTGTGCTGGATGAAATTCAATGTTGCCTATGTAAGGAGCTCATGAAAGCGCATGAGCACCTCTTTTTCTCTTGTAAATTCTCTAGCCGAGTATGGAAGTCAGTGATGTATTGGGCTATGATCCAAGATGGGAGCAGCAGGGCAGGGTGCTCAGATGGCTTGGAGAGACCATGGTTGAGTACCTTTCATAAAGAACTGCTGCTGGGTTCTTGGTGAAATTGTACATGATTTGGCGGGGAAAAAATGCATGGACATTTACTTGGAAAGAGAAGTGACATGAAGAACTTATTTTGGCATTTAAGAACCGAATAAGACTGATTGGTTATGTGTCAAAGGGTCTAGGACAAATTGGGAAATGTGTATACAGTGTGCTATCCCTGTTTGTATATTTCTAAGTTTAAAAATGGTAGATAATCTGGTGTATATTCTGGTTTAGCAGATTGGAGGCTCTACAGTTGCATCTTATCAATAAAGTTTGTAGTTTTAATATTTTATTTTTTATTATTTCAAGACTGGGTTTAAATAAACGCTATTGTTTTATTATTATTCTCAACTACTCGACTACTCAGAGATGACGTCTGGATGAAGTCTAAAGAATACTTATTTGCAAATATTAACGTAGCCTCTTCATTCGTCGCTGAGACACCATTTTCGGAATTGATCAATGCTGAAGTCCCACTTGTGAGATGCAGTGGATTATCCAATTTTCATACTGGACCCTCCATGGCTTTAAATCTCCATGATTCAGGTTGGTTTTTCTTTATGTTGACAGGCTTTAAGATCTGGACTTCAAACTGCTATTGCATCTCTTTGGTGTTTTCACATATGTAATTTTTGCTACCATTACAGTTGATGACTTTCTTTTTTAATTATTACTAGCTCTTGATTACCAAAATACCTTTTGATTCAATTGGTTAAATACTTAGGCAACTGAGGTTAAGGAGCTTGCAACTATGTTGAGGGGGTTTCTGAAAGACGGAGACAATACCCTCAAAAGCATTGCTAACATTTTATATATACTACTTTTTGAAATTGTAATATGCTATAGAGAAAATATAGCAATTGCTCTGTTGGACCCATATTTTTACTCTTATCTTTTTTTTCCACCCACATTACATTATTTTTTAAAAGGTAAGCGTGAGTTTACTTACATACTCTTATCCTTTTAAAATATAATGTACTAGTTGACTTTACATATGAATATGAACAGATCAAATTGAGTAACTGTCAGAGATTTATTGCACTGAAATAAAGTTCATGACTGGTTTATCTAAATGGGTTGGTCAACTTGAGAATAGATTACATAGTAAATTGACCTTGTCAGAAGGTATGCATGCTATGGTGTACCTACTCCATTAGTTGTTTGTTTACCTTTTAGAGACACTAATGATAGTAGAAACTAAATCCTATTGATAAGATTTATGAGTCATGGGAGCAGACTCTTTCTGCTGTACAAACAATATGAGACACTTTATCTGCTGTACAAACAACCATGTGATGTTGAAAATAACACTTATGTTTGTTGGAATGTATAAATATACATCCCCCTAATAACATAGGCTTTTAAGTAGCAAGGTAATTTATCCCGACATGAAATTTTAAATTCAAATCTCACTGCTGTTCTATTTGTTGAAAACTACTATTCTTGCTACTACTATGATTAAAAGGTGTATGTTTTTCCTTTTTAGGAGAAAACCTATCGGTCTATTGTTGCTTTCTAATTGTTCAAAGTTTGGTCTATAGTTCTTTCTTTTAAAGTTTTATTATTGTTGGATATTTCAAAAAAAAAAAAAAGTTCTGTTGTTGGATGTGGTAGTTTTTTAGTGCTACTTTCTATGTGTTTTTAAGTGTTTTTTTTTTTTTTTTACCATCGTCATACGAGTCTTCACCTTTACATTCTGCCTTAATTCAACATTGTTCTTCCCGTCATAGTTGCAGCAATCCAAGACAAGCAAGGGAATATTACAATTCGTATTATAAAAATCTGCTGGTCTAACTTGCGTAGTAAACTAAATTTTGAATTTGAAAAGGATACTGTTCACGTGAATGTTGTAGAGAAGAATAAGTCCTTTGACTTGTTGTCATAGAAAAAAGATAGCCTTTAAAGTATGTGTAGGTAACCTTGGATAGGTAGAAATAGAGAGGTAGACTAACAAACTGGGATTAGAAGATTCATACATTATTGGCAAGTTTATTGGTTCCTTTTCTTTTATGCTTTTTAGGGATGATATCAACATGTCCAAAAAAAAAAAAAAAAATCTACTCTCTTTCAGGTGTTCATTCAACCCCATCTTGTGTTGGTGAGACGCCAACCTCAGAATCGTGCAATGTTGAAATTCCAATTTTGAGATGCGACGTCTCTAATCCTCGTTCCGTCTCTTGCAATTTGAATCTCCTGTCCTCAGGCGAGTTCCTTTATATATGGATTATTCTGGGGTCTGTGACTCAAATTTGTCAGTGCTTTCCTGCTCCTTCAATATATATTTTCAGTACTAAACAATTGAGTGTTGGAAGATCAACTCTATCTTTTATCACTTTTTATGTAAATAAAGGATCGAGATAATATATATTTCGGTGGATATCGTATCAGTAGATAAGAAAGCATGTTTCAGGAGCTTCACGTGAGTTGGGTAGTTGGAAATCGAGGTGCAGGGTTCTGGAGCCATGCATCTTTCAAAGAAACAGTTGCATGTAAAATGCGAGATATAGCATAATTCCAGTTTCCTTGTTATTCTTATTGCTCTAAATTGATTATTCGTTACATATTTACTACACAACCACAAAGCAGGAACCTCATTCCCTCCCTGATTTTCAGAATGGAACATGAAAATTGCTTATAATATTCTAGAGGTACTGTAGTAATTTGCTTCTCCTGTTTTTCTAATGTTCATGTTCCTTATCTAATGAGCAAATTTCCTTGCCTATTGGCAACACAATGTGATGCTTGTCTGTATGAGGAATGATCAAAGAAAGAAAAGGGGAAAAGGCATTGGCTTGAGTAATTCCTTATAATTGAATTTCAGTATTCGATTAACTTTTAAGCTGAGCCACCGGTATCATTCAAGCAGTATTTTCCTTCACTCTTGTCCAAGATGCATTTTCTTTTAGTCTTGATTAGTATATTATAGTCTTTGTATTTTTCAGCTTTATTCATCCTGCCTATGACTGATTCTGCACTTTTTCCAACACCTCTGTATTTTCGTAAAATGGTCATTCTGCTGGAAATGTTACTTAGTCATTTCCAATGGTTAAAAGTTCTAGGTTGTAGAACTTACCGAAGAAAGCTTGTCCAGCTCCTGTGAATACTGTTCTATGAAATAATTCTTGTATCCTGTTCAGGCTTGTATAAAGCACAAATCTTCAAGTTTTTATCTCACACACGCACATATATTCATGATAGATTTGATAATTTAAAGATTGTATACCCAGGGAGTAGATTGATTCATCTGGAATCTGACAACGAGTCTGAGATCCTTACTGGACACAGAACATTGCTACTTGAGGAGTCAGCTGGGGACATGCTGAAACAAGTTGAGTTGAGTTCCGTATTTGTTGATGCAGCTTCTGTAGGTAAGCAAATTATTGGGGCCCATGTCCTTAGTACTACGACATCCAAACTCGTTTGCCTCTTCAAATTTCATGTGATGCTAAGATAAAATATATGACAGGAGTGACAAATGAGGACCACTTGTCTGTGAAGAGTGGCTCCCAATCATATTTAGAAGAAAATGGTGCATCTCAGGTGAATTTTTTATCCAGTTCCAATTTGTGTCCTTCTCACTGGAAAGGCTTTGCTTAATATAATATCGGCAATGCAATAGTAATATATGTTATCTACAGCAGAAGGCTTTTCTAGGCGTTGCACTCAACAAACTCTATTGTTGCCTGCTGAGTTTTCTATTTTCTGTTTTTCATTTTCTCTTAGTTGTTTGCTTGCTTCTAATTGGTATTTTTGCCACTAAGATCTGAATCAAAATATGATGTCCTGTGCAAAATCAAGAGTTAATTGCACCTGGTATCCATTGTTTTCCACGAAGTTTTAAGTAGCATCCAATGTTTCATGAAACACACTTGGCATCCAGACTTATAGGGTTAATAGACACCTGGCATCCAGATGACCTGCTGGACGACCGTTGACCGCTGAAATCGACCTTTGACCGGATTTAACCATACTTTTAACCCGACTTTAACCACAGTTCAGGATTAATAAAATAATAAAGACAAAAAAATTAAAAGTTTAAGGAAAAATAATTCAAAAATCAAAAAGAAAACCTACACCCCACCCCATCCCCACCTCCTTTCATCTTCTTCCCTGCCAAAATATTCTCCATTCATCCATTATTAAAAACACTACCTGCAAACTCCATCTCCACATTTCGCCTTTCAGCTTGGCAACCCTGCTTTCGCAAATGGCTCCGAAGAACCTGCCCCACACGGTGCCACGCAACACGCTTAATGAGCCTTCTTGTTGACAATAGGGGCGCCCACTAAAATTATACTCCATAAAGAACACCGTCAAAATAATGAAAACAGCAATTACAGCTAAATATCACGACGACCTTCCCGTAGTCTTTTCTATAGTTGACAAGAGCGACTCTTCCAATCTCGACGAACCTCTTGAACGGCATTTTCGACGTCAACTGCGGAGAGGAGAAGAGCTTTCAAGTCGATGATGGCTGACGAGTGCTGGCAAGCTAGCATTTCCTTTGTTAACATTGTTCCCAGCATATCTGTCCCGACATTCACATCAAGCTTATTTTCATTGCCTGAAACTGCCACTATCGTTTATTTGTCTTGAAGATGGCTTATTGAGCAATCCAAGCTCTTCGCTTTTTGTCTTTTCAGGCAAGAGGGGACTCTCAAAGTCTTCAATTACTTCATTTCTAACACAAAATCTAAGATGGGCTCGTCCTAATTTCTGGAAATTTGAGTTACAAGTAACGTTCTTGCAATATTTTGAGGAGAAATTTTGGATTTCCAGCCTGGCACTGGCAGCAGGAACAGAAGAGTATCCTTCAGCATAGAAGAGGATTAGGTCTATTTTGGAGGGAGTAATCGGTTGGGATAAAGGAGGGAACTAGGATTTAACCATGGTTGGGAAATTTTTGGTGCCAACTGTGTTAACAGTGAAAAATAAAAAGAATTTGCTAAAAACCGTCTACAGCAGGTCATTTCCCGGTTGCCGGATGCCAGGTGTCTATTACCCCTATAAGTCTGGATGGCAAGTGAGTTTCATGAAATAATGGATGCTACTTAAAACTTGGTGGAAAAGAATGGATACCAGGTGCAATTAACTCGCAAAATCAATTTCTCATTGTGATCGAGAAGCTTTTGTGCATTTCAAACTTTATTTTAATTTATTTTGCGAAAGTATATATATATATATATATATATATATATATATATATATATATATATTTTCTCTCTCTCTCTCTCCTGTTCTCTTCTCCCACTTCTTCCCATACTGGTTTGGCAATGCTTTCAGATCATGACTCTCGACAAAGAGTTTAATGAGTTTCTTTTCAGCTACAAAGGTGTAAAAGAAGCTCGAAAGGAACAGTAGTTGGTGGAAAAGTCAACTCACGCATGTCAAAGGAAGAAAGACTTAGATTGCAGGAAGAAAAGAAATTACATAAAGAGGTCAATATTTTCCTAAATCTCAATTGGAGTTTTAACTCTAAAGCCTCCATGAAGTATTGTTTAACTGATCTCGACTCTGTAGCAAGAGAAGTTGCAAAAAGCAGCCGAGAAGGCTGAAGCTGCGGAGATGAAAAAGTTACAGAAAGAAAAGCAAAAGTGGGAGAAAGGAAAATTTGCATTGAAGTCTATTGTGGCTGAAATAGACTCTACGGTAGCTGAAGTGGGGTCTATTGGAGGTATGGTGGCCGCTCTATGTTTATCATTTTTATCTTCTACACAGGTTAAGAGTTTGCTCGTTATGTTCTCTCTTGTTGAATGCAAATGTTTCTTCTTAGTTTAGGACATCTGCTTACGAGGTTTGCAGAGAAAGGTCTTTCTTTCCGTATAACGTCAAACCCATTCAAAAGATCTATCGTATGGAAAATGACTGTTCCAGAAGAATTATCAAAGGTAATACTGTCTTTAACATTTTGACGGTCTTTCATTTTATACTTGTGGAATCACGCGCTTAATATATCTAGCGTGTAAATATACGAGACCTTTTTAGGGGCTTGCTTATGCTTTTTGTTAGTAGAGCATGTTGAAATGCTTTTGTTTTACATTTTCCTAACGGTTCAGCTTTATTAACTTGCACATTGTAGTTATAAAGGTAAGGGCATGTGTTGGTTGCGCAAGGGTTCAAGGAGCAATGATATCTGTTTTCAACTCTGAATAACTCTGAATTGGATTCCAGGCTGCAATGAGTAACATTTTGTTTCACAATCAATCTCCCAAAAAATATGTATTGATAAAAGGACAGCAAACATTAAATTGGTCTATAGCTAGTGAGTGCATTAGTACAAGGATCAAGGGAAAGGAGTAAGACAAATTTTTATGAGAAGTCTTTGAGCGGTTTTTGGGATATTCTTTTCCACCTTTGGGGAAGAACAAAATGCATGAACAATTTCTGAAGTGAGTAAAATTCTGCATCTGGATTATCTATTTTCACTCCTTAGAAATTGCTACATATAGGATCTTCCTTAGCTGTCTTAGTAGTTTGGGACGGTTAGTCATGGTCCTCCTGAAACCATAATGATGGAGACTCCTATGAAGCTGATCAATAATACAAATGTCTGCGCTTCTGTTGATGTATGTATTTTTAATCTCAAGTACACATGGAAGAAGGCTGGCACTTTGAAGAATTATAGTAGAAAAGACATTTGAATGAGATGAACTGTATATTTATCTATTTCATGCTTCAGCCTTTACATACGAGGAACACATTTTCATGCTGGCTTTTGCTTATGATACACTCTTACTGTGCAAGGAAATGAACTTCAGCTTATAGCCATAAAACTGGTAGCAATTGCCGTACAAGATACTTCTTCTCTAAGGGTTAATGGAACCAAAATTCAACTTCTTGATTTGGGAAATGTTGAATTTCCGAAGAATTTGGCAGAGATGCTTGGATGCTGCCTTGAAATCTTCTAACCAACTCTTTCTAACTTTGGGAAAAGAGAGATATCGATGAGAAATGATGTGCTTGGAAGTATGGTGTTCAGATTGTCTGCTTGGGAAATTTAGTATATGTCTTTATCAGGTTGGATGGTCCTCGACAAAGACTTGATTGTCCAAATTTCTCTCGCATTTCAGGTCTCCCTTTGTAACATCATCATGTGTTGCTCATAAGATAGGCTTGAAAGGATGGGAGATATTCCATCTGGTCTAATGTGGTTTTCTGGTAGTCTATCCATTAGTCCATTTTCTGTACCTTACTGATGGCGCAACATAATGGATCTTTTGAAGGAGAATGCTTTCCAGGAAAGTATATTTTGCACGCATTATACTAGTTCACATTTAACTGTAGTCGCACGCAATATTAACTCACCTTCACAATAAAGCAGTTAATGAAACTCTTGTTATGGACTTGGTGGTGGATGTATATTTTCACCTTTTGTACAGAGAATTTGTTTTTTGTGGGAAATGAGAGTTGAACCCTCAGATCAGAGAGGAAAGGGCAACTGTTCATTCCCAAGCACAGTCAAAAGCGATTTGCAGTTTCAATTTACTGCATATTTAACACACAGAACATTTATTCTGTCAAAGCCATCGCAAGAGTTTATCAGCAGGATGGACTTGCATCTGCGAGATATGGCACCAATTCTTCGTTATTACTTTTGCATACACCATGCGTTAATGAATATATTGCTGCTCTGCCAGCTTATATTCTTGTTGTCTGTGGACGACTTGGTTTGAGTTAGAGTAGCAGTTTTCACAGCCAATTGAAGAATTCACCCATTGGCTTTGCAGATGACCTCTGAGGGAATTGACGTGCCATATATTCTGGTTGTATATGAGGCTGAGGACTTCTGCAACCTTGTCACTACTGGAAG
Source organism: Eustoma russellianum (assembly GCA_036186865.1). NCBI lineage: Eukaryota > Viridiplantae > Streptophyta > Magnoliopsida > Gentianales > Gentianaceae > Eustoma > Eustoma russellianum. The sequence continues at coordinate 31,228,948 of AP025052.1, forward strand.
TCTGATGGATCAGGTTTCCAACATTAAATGCCATTATCCACACAATACAATTTGTCTCCTTACAAATAAGCTCTTTGCCTACATAAATAAAAGGTCAGTGGAAATCCTCATATAACAGAACAGTGTTGTTTTTTACATGACAAAAGCAGCAACCAGTTAAGTTGTGCTACGCTTCAGTTGTGACACGGCAATCTTTTATTCCTGGCGTTTGCTATAGTCAAAATTTTCAATGAGAACTCTGTTCTGTTTATTATTCATACTTTTCACTGCAGTAGACATTTTTGGGGTATTTCAAGTCCATACAGATGCAAGTTTATCTCATTCCTATCATAATCCTGTTTCAATATGCAACCTTTTTATATATGCCTTAGTGTTAGTTGCAAATATATCTCATGCTAATTGTAATAATTCCATGAATACAGAACCTGGTAAGGTGCTACTTATTACTAGTTGAATCCACTTGAGCTATAGCTTCAACTATATGCTGCTTCTTCGGCCTCTCTTCTTTATGATGTGTAGTTAGTCTTAAAAATGTCAATTGGGCTTTGTGAATTGAGGGTAGCTAACCCAAGCTTTGCTCATATCAAAAGTCTTGGCTCGTGGCCTAAGCTCAGCCGGCGAGACTGGCAAATGTAATGCCCAAGCTTGGTTCATTGAGGTTTGGATTGAAATCTGACTAGTTCAAGCGCATATTACTTACATTGAGTTGATTAGGGCAACACTTTTACTAAAAATGTTAAGGGAATGATATGACATATTCTTAAGGTCCTTACATTTGTCATCACATGCGTATACATGTCTTCCATAATTTCTATATATGCTATTTTTGCACCATTCTTATTAAGCACTCTCCAAACTTTATCATATGTCTTCTCAAGGTCAATGAAAACCATGTGCAAGTCTTACTTCTTCTCTTGATATCTCTATATTAGTCTTTATTTTGAAGAAAATATATTTGATATGTAAGCATACATATATAAAAGAATGTCGTGTGGAGCTTTGAATTCCATGACCTTACTAAAGCCCAAGCTCGGCTCACATCTAAATTGGACCCAAAGTATAGGCGCAAGCTTGTCTTGACTCACTTTACTTCGGTCTTGGCACTTTATTTGTTGCCCTGGTCCCACCCTAGTTAGCATTACTGATCAATTTTGTGTTTCCTCCTCATTCCCATACATGGTCCTCTGCATGTGCGGGAAAGTTCTTACAATAATTTTGGCCATTAGACATGACTAAGGAACAAAATGTACGAGTGGTTCCCGTCATGGTATCATAAACTGACTTATATGTCTTTCGCCGTCAAACTTTTTTTTGGTTTCACTGATGCATCTCAAGTCTAATCTCTTGCACTTCTTAAACTAAAGAGGTTTTCACCTAATCTGGTGTCTAACGTTGTTGGTATAGGGAGCGAGACCAGTATAAGAATCCAGGCAGCTATTCCGGTTGGAAGAGGCCACCTATTGAAGAGGTTTTGGAAACTTTTTCAATAATGGTTAATTGGTCTAATTTAAAGTTTTAATTTGAATTTTATTTCACAGGCCTTGGCGGTATTGAGTACTCATTTTCTTAAGGTACACACTAGGCAATGCGTTGATGAAGCTGAATTAGCAGAGCATGTGCTTGGTCTGACATGCAGCCTTGCTTCTTGTCAATTTAGGTACGTGAAGCTTATAGTTCAAATATGATTGCCTGCAATCCTTAAGTTTCTTTTTAGAAGCTTGAGCTGCTTAGGATTTCATTTGTAAGTCCTCCATGTGTTACTCTTCAAGCCAATTTACAGCTGCTTTATTTCCCAATCAGCTACTGGCTTTCCTGAAATATTATGCGTTACATATTCATGCAGCTGTAGCAGCAATTTACACCTTCTCTGATTTCTCTTTTGTTGTCTTGGACACGGCAGGAATACCTGGATGCAGCTTGTAGCTATTTATCAGTGCCATAAATTAGTGTCTGTATTATTTAGAGCTGAAACCCAATCTGAATAGACACCTTAATATTTGCTATCTCTACACCCGAAACAGGATGGATTTCTCATGATTTATGTGTGCTTTACAAGGCGCCAATGGACTTGCATTTGATACTGTTCTGCACCATTTATGAAAAAAAAAAAGGAATTGAAATCAATTAGCTTCCTATTCAAAATGTGTTTGTGTTCTTTTTTTTGATATATTTTATTTCTTAGCGTAATTTAGATTTTGTTATTTCAATTTGTTATACTTCAGAGCCAAAGAAAGTGTTTTAAGTAAATGCAATGCCGGACATTTCTGAAACAAGAAACCCACAGGCTCATGGAAAAGAACGACTTTTTGACCAATAATTTTTCAATGGACTTGCTTGTTGAGAAATGAAAACTAAATCCTGTGCAATGAGAACTGGAAATTCATGTTATTTTGCTACTTTCAGAACTCTTGATTTCACTTTGCGAATGTAAATCTTGTTTGGCTACTATGGAAAACATGCCTTTCATGATGTCTTTGGAATATAACAGGTGGCTCAGCCTGTTTTTGATCTTGTTATTTCAGGAACCAAAGGCTTGCCCTCGAATAGTAACCTTTTCTCATCAGATTTGACATTTGCCTTTGTTCTCTAGTTTTGAAGAATTAATCATGAAGAATTAAATGAAATCCCCACAATGCAGTATCTGGTTGACATGTTTATACTTCGAATCCGCCCAAGATAAACGCAAGCTCTGTAAGGATGTCCACTTTCAAGTAGAAATCTACTAAAACTAGTCCAACTGGATCCATTCTACTGGGAGCTATGGCATTATAGCCATCTGAGAGATAAATTTACTAGTATTTTCTTTTCATTTTCTTTATTTTACATATAGTTTGTGCTTAAAGTTTGGCTTCTGGATGGCTAAGGCATATGGCTGTGCTACTAATTGAAATTCCTACTTAACCCGATGAAACTGAATTAATTTTGTTCTCTTTAATACTATCCTTCAATTACTAGCTGAAAATTGTGAGAGAAAAGCGATTAAAAGTAAATGACTTATTTCCCTCAAAATTCTATCGTATTTCTTGAGTTATTTTACACACTTGTGCAGAAAGAGGCTGACGTGTTTATCGGTGAATGCAAATGGCTCTATTGTACCCAAAGATTGTGCCGATAGAAATCTCATAAGAAAGAACCCATGGTTAGTAAGTTTGTGCAGCGTTACTGTTTATCCTCTATCTGTTGTTTCACTGACAACGCTGTGAATGAATGCTTTGAACTTGCGAGCAGTATTTGGAGCTATCATTTTCACTTTGATTTGCCACTTCAAATTCAGCTCTCTTTCCTCTGTAGTGTATGTACTTAACGTAATTAATACATGTAGTGATGTATAAATGAGTGAAAAAAGATGTGCTGTGGAATATTTTATGCGTTTGTTCAGAAACATTGCCTTTGTTTCTGGACTATAGATTTGCATTTCCAGTCTGGTTGTTCAGAATATTGTTAAGGATGCTTCCTGGTTTTTCTTTCTATCAGCATATTTTCATAACATAGAATGGAAAGGAAGAGTTTGCGTTCTGACTATCTCACAATTGTTAGCTACACTGAACGAAGGTAACACAAAGCAGAAAAACTAAATCTAATGGCCTAGCCTAAAAAGATGGCCGTTACCTATTGAGTTGCTTACCATCCTTTCGAGTATCATTGATTTTTTTTTTTTATCGGAAATATGGAAAAGATCAAGTCTTGTAAGGATATGGTGATGTGGATTAGGAAATTGATTTGGATATCAACAAATTCATTTTCGGTTTTTCTGTTTTTTTTGGACTGTATTATTTGCTAAGCCATAATACTTTCTGTTAAGCGCTGGCTACCTAAGTTTAAATTTACTATGTTGAGACCGGACTCCAGAGAAGAAATGAGTAAGCAAAGAGATATGTATGAAAGAAGTGTGTAATGAGGGATACAGTCTTGTTTGTGCAGTTACAACACTATCTAAAATATTCACATTTTATAGAATTGTTTGATCTGAATAAGTACTTCAATCTCCTGTGGAATAGGTAGATATAGATTTTTGCTTTTTACATGTCCAAGGATGGCTTTTATAAGGAACTGATATTTCTTGATGCAGGTTAAAAGCATTAGTTGCTATTCCTAAGGTACAGCCTCGTTTTGCCATTGCTATATCGAAGAAATATCCAACAATGAAATCTCTTTTGAGTATATACATGGACCCAAATAAATCGGTGAGTATCATTTGTCATTATGTTTTATTAGAAAGGGGTTCTGCTTCCATTTAACTTTCCGTTATTAGGTATCTGTGCGCTATTTTAAATTTGTTATGTAACATATTAATGACATCCAGCCGGCTGGATTTAAAAGTTAGTTAGTTACCGGTTATGAACATATGATTCCAGAAATACGCCGCAGATGGTACTTTCAGCCCTTTAAGAGAATTTGGAGACCTCATAATTTATTTCACATGTTTTTTTCTTCTTTATTTGTGACTCTAAGAGCACCATCGGAGTAAATGATCTTCCTGAATATTGTTTGCTTCTAATAAAGTAACATGACTTATATGACAATTGGAGAGCATATGGTCATTGATACCATCGATTTATGTAGCCGATCTCAAGTAGAGGTATAAGATTTAAGTCAGAATTTTAGGTGTTTAGGCCTGAATCACGGTTGAGATGATATGATAGTTTTGAAAGATGCATATTTTAAGTGTGCATATTATGCATTAGGTATTAGGACACACACAAGGAAGATAGGATTTAGATTACGAGTCAAAAACAAAAACAAACACAAACAAAAACAAACAGAAAATATAAAATAAAAATAAAGCGAATGAGAAATAATTGATCCATATACCTGATCCCATATAGTGGAAAAAGACCTAGTGTTGTATTTCTAATAATATAACAACGTGGGTACCATATGTGAGAAGAGGATGACCAGGTATGTGAGGCTGCAAATGTGTGATTCATATAATAAGCGAGTATCGCATCTATTGTGCTGCTGTTACTTCGGCACTCTTTCTCAAACCCTAGACATAAGTAACCTTTGGTTTTCCAGGAAAAGAGCAATAATGTATAGGTCATGAAGCTTTTGATGGACACCTGCCAACTAGTAACCTGCTGCTTTCCCAAGGTTGCATGTTATTATGAGTAATAATTTTTAGGAGACACTGAAACTCTTTGTTGGCTAAAGATCTCTTAAACTCATAATCTGTCTACTCTTAGTGCAGCTAATGAGATTGTGCTAATTGTATCAGCTTTCTGAACTCTTACGCAAGTAAATAAGCATTTAGGATATGATATGAAACTTATTATCTTTCCACATCTCATTTGCTCAAAGATTCTATTTGGTCTTCCTCATGGAGATAAGTTTTTGTGGTTGCTTTGTTGGGAAGCAGAAGAATAGCCACATATGATCCATATCCTTCTCATTTGTTCAGGTACATGAAAAAGAGTTTCTGCTCAAAGATTTGACCTGTGAAGGCTTACTTGGCGACGACCGAAGATTAGGTGAAGTTTGTTCCAAGAGAATCTACAGAATACTTATGGCTCAATCTGGAAGCATCAAGACAGATGATGTTGAAGAGGGAGCTGATTTCTTCAGAAGTTAAAAGATACGCGTAATTGATATGAACATTCATTGTACATGCATATATTTAGCTTTTACTTGGATGGTTCTTAAGTTCAGAAACCTGTAAGTTATCCTGGAGATGAAAACAAATCTCAACCATCCAATAAAACCAACAATTCTGTCCAGCGGATCATTTTATAAATTCTAACTGGTTACTTGCAGAGCTTATTGTTTACTTTAACAGGCAAAAAACCAAAATGTAGATATTCAGTTTCACTTCCCCCCCCCCCCCCCACTTTCCCCCCCTACAAGAAAGGTAAACTTCCGCCAGCAGATTTTTGGTTGGAAAAGGCCAAATCTCTGGTTTCGGGTCTCTAATGTTCCAATCTTATAGAGTTACGTGAAGAATGTAAATCAGAAATTCAACGGTCTCTTAAATTGATGAGGCATTGTCATAAATCACACAAGGTATCGTGCAAATTTGGCTAAACTTCCAACCTTTTAAAGCAATCTTTTTAACCAATTGGGTCAGATACAATGTCTCAGTTATTACTAGTCCAGATAGCAGTATTGCATCTATGTTGTGGGTGTCCGGTTCGAACTTGTGACTTTTTAGTTGTAATGTTCCAACCCGAGTATTGCATCTATGTTGTGGGTGTCCGGTTCGAACTTGTGACTTTTTAGTTGTAATGTTCCAACCCGAGTACCAACTGAGCTATACTCTGGAACGGCGTTTACAAATTCGTATAGCATCGTCAACACATGGAGACGTTTCTAAAGATTGGGGGATGTTCATGAGATTCCACCAAAACTTTTGAACATACTTAAAGATCCTGCTAACAAGATCTTATCTCTAGCTTTGGAGCCAAACAACATTGATTATTGGAGTTCTGTTAGTCTACTTTCAGGGTAGCGGCGGCCACTTTAGGCAGAGAGGGGAGGGCAGCGGTTGGGGCAGAATGAGGTAAGAGAAGGAAGAAATGAAAAAGAAAAAAGTGGATGGGATTTCATGGGCTGTGTTGTGGCTTTTCATGAAGTGGTGGGGGACGGCAGTGGTAATATCTCCGGCGAAGGTGGGCAGCACTAGGCGGAGGAGGGGAAGAAATTTAAAAAAAAAAAACAAACTTCGTTAAAAAGATATAAATTATGGACTTTCTTTGAATTAATATATAGTAATAACGATGTATTACATTAATCTTTTAATTGAAAAAAGATCAATAACCAACACTTAATATTTTCAATCTTAGTTTTTGTTTCATATCTAGATCTTTGATGTTTGTGACTCTGGTTTGGAATATACAGAAATGAAAGCTCTGTGGCTGCCAATTATTTATAGGTTCAATAAAGCAAGTCTCTTAGTTATCAATAATGATTTTGAGCAGCTGGTCAATATATCCAACTGTTACAAGTAGTCAAATGGCAAAGAGACCTAAACTGTGTGCAATAGACGTAGAATTCATTTCAAAACTGCGATAATTGTGGGTTTTCTGGTTAACACGGTAATATTTTTGGTTTTTTCTCCTTGATTCACCCACCGTTTTTCAAACGCCAGATTTCAACTTCAGATTCATTGTATTTCCTTTGCACCTCGCCATGGGCCTTAATAACAGAAGTCGCATGAGTAGCTAGTCTCTTGCAGTAGTTTGATCCAATCATCCTTTGATCATACTGTTCTTTTCAAGCATATTCTTTGGTTTAAAAAAGGTAATAATTTAGAGGATGAAAGGTGACATGCTTAAAAATACACTTGATAGTCTAACCACAAACGTAACTAGTTTTACCAAGACATATATCGATATTGCCTGAAAATTTATCCGAGATCTTAAAGTCATCTTCTATTCAACAATTATTGATACATTTACCAAGTGATTCCACATGTGTTAAATATATATATATAGAGAGAGAGAGGGGTAAATAAATGGATTGTGTGCCTAATCACCACACAAAACAACAATAATATAGCCAACAGTTATCGTGATCACGATGT
>AP025052.1:31236473-31248422 GCA_036186865.1 Eustoma russellianum
GAAGAAATTTAAAAAAAAAAAACAAACTTCGTTAAAAAGATATAAATTATGGACTTTCTTTGAATTAATATATAGTAATAACGATGTATTACATTAATCTTTAATTGAAAAAAGATCAATAACCAACACTTAATATTTTCAATCTTAGTTTTTGTTTCATATCTAGATCTTTGATGTTTGTGACTCTGGTTTGGAATATACAGAAATGAAAGCTCTGTGGCTGCCAATTATTTATAGGTTCAATAAAGCAAGTCTCTTAGTTATCAATAATGATTTTGAGCAGCTGGTCAATATATCCAACTGTTACAAGTAGTCAAATGGCAAAGAGACCTAAACTGTGTGCAATAGACGTAGAATTCATTTCAAAACTGCGATAATTGTGGGTTTTCTGGTTAACACGGTAATATTTTTGGTTTTTTCTCCTTGATTCACCCACCGTTTTTCAAACGCCAGATTTCAACTTCAGATTCATTGTATTTCCTTTGCACCTCGCCATGGGCCTTAATAACAGAAGTCGCATGAGTAGCTAGTCTCTTGCAGTAGTTTGATCCAATCATCCTTTGATCATACTGTTCTTTTCAAGCATATTCTTTGGTTTAAAAAAGGTAATAATTTAGAGGATGAAAGGTGACATGCTTAAAAATACACTTGATAGTCTAACCACAAACGTAACTAGTTTTACCAAGACATATATCGATATTGCCTGAAAATTTATCCGAGATCTTAAAGTCATCTTCTATTCAACAATTATTGATACATTTACCAAGTGATTCCACATGTGTTAAAAATATATATATATAGAGAGAGAGAGGGGTAAATAAATGGATTGTGTGCCTAATCACCACACAAAACAACAATAATATAGCCAACAGTTATCGTGATCACGATGTCTTATTCATCTATCTTGGTGTATGGTTTAGTCTATAGTATACAGTGATTACGTTATAAAATGTCCTACGTGGATTACAAGGAATATGCATGGTTCGTGATTGAGGGGATAGGATCCCCTCACCGCAAGGGGGTGCGGTGACGCGTAACCGCGCGACACGTGGCAGCGCAAGGGGGTGGTAAGGCTAGATGCAGGAGACCCTCTTCTAGCCTCACCACCCTCTCTTGCTGCCATGTGTTGCGTGATCACAAAGGGGGTGAGGAAAATGAGGGTGAGGAGATCTCAACCCGTGATTGAGGGTGTTTCATAATTCGATACAAATATTTTTCAATAGCTTGACCCACAAACAAATTGGACCATATTATGTATATGAGCGCAATTCAGCCTTAAAGAACATGCTTTTCCACAAAAGGTGAGACCCGCAAAACAACAGCCGGGGGAACTTTTTTCTTGGGAGGGAATGGCGCACTCAATGTTGTTGCCTTCGGTTGAGGTTAGTGGTGGACCAGCCCACCTCTTTCTTGGCCCATCTTAGCTGGCACCCACCACGATTGAACCTACATTTTTGGCCTTTTCCACTATTACTTCTTCAAGTACAACAACAATCTTACCCGTATATCCCAACGACATCGCAATCTATTGCTAGGGTCTGGAGAGAATGAGAGACAGAAAAACAATACCTCTATTTCTAGGAATAGAAATTTTGCTTCCAGTGAGACCCCAACTCTATTTATACCTGTATAGATAGCACAATAATAGGGATATGCACTAGTGAAGAGATTTTAAAAGGAAAATCCCTCACTCTGGGCCCCACCGTCCTAACCTCAAAAAGCATTGTGAAGGATGCAAATCAGAAGCACTAGTCCCAAAAAGCATTGTGAAGGATACAAATTAGGAGCACAGCGGCCTCCTAAGTTAGGTGATGACTTACGCAATGACTCACACAAGGTGTCCTTCGCAAAACAGACCTTCAGACTAGCAGCAGTGGAACAACCATACTTTGCGTGACTCTAGAAACGATCTCTTAACATTTTAAAGTAAATTACAACCCGAATACTAACTGGACTATGTACTGGACTTTTCCACTATTACTTCAAAGCCCTACCATGCTTTCCATCTTGTCACATCCTTTTCCTTCGAATTAACTAACCCACCCATTTTTGTTTTCGTTTTCTCATTTGTTTTCTTTTGTTTTTTCTCTTCTTTTTGGCCGTGTGATGAGAAGCAGTGGTCTAAATGAACTAAACAACTCATAAATTAATCACACCTAGTTTGTAAAATAGTTTGAAATTAAAATAATCAAATCAAATCAAATTCGAACTGTTCATTAAGTAATAACTGTCTAAACTTAAGTATTCTATAGTTTGATTTGAATGTTTATTGAGCATTCTCGAGTATATTGTGCATATAACGTAAATAAATATATTTATATATAGTAACTATATAGGTAATTATGCGTTGGAATTTTACTTGTCTATAGTCGCTCCTACTTTTCAATATTTTCTTGTATAACTGGATCTCCGCAATAGGGGTGTTAAGCGAACCAAACAGTTCACGAATAGTTCGAGTTTGATTTCGTATTTGATTTGAGTTTGTTCGTTAATTTACTTAAACGAGATGAGTTCGAGAACCTAATTAGATTCGTTTACTAAAACAAGCTAAACTGTTCAGGAATTGTTTGACTCGTTTAAATAGTTAGTTTTCGAATCAAATTCGAACAAATTTTGAAACTCGTTACAGCAAAAGAGCCGAACGAAACAGTTCATTTAACTAAACGAATCACATGATATTCGGCTCAACTTACCCACAAGCAGTGCCGCTGACCTTGGTTGTGAGATTTTATTTCTCCTCGTAGTTTTAATCAGCCTGATACCTTGTTTGTTGGCATAATTTTACTTTGCTAGAAGAGAGTAACAGGACATAAGTTTTAAATAATAATATTGCTATTAAAACTGTTGACACTACGGCAAAAAGTCTTTCACTATCACTCCAGTCTATTCGACGTATTAAAAGCAGAAAAATATTTTATAACATGAATTGAGAAAATTATTAATGTGGACCATTGTTTTGCATATATTAAAAGAAGCAAATAATACGTAAAAGTGATGTCCAAACGCTTTTTTCTTTTCCTATGTTTTTAAACAACTTTAAAATGAGCGGCTTAGTGGGAACGTTTCATATGGGATCAAATCATCTTTCCTATATCCCTCTAATATATTAACAACTATGTAGTTTTATTTAAAAAAATACAACAGAAGGTTTTGTAAGTGATACATTGTTGATTATGAAGGAAAAAAAAGAAGCAAGGTTTTATAATCTATCTCCCATAAAACCCCCTTCCTTAGGGAGTGGATCCGCTCGTCGGTAAGGACGCCCACGCCGTGACCGTATGACACATGGTTTGTGGGGAAGGTATTTGCTTGGATATGGGTGGTCAGCGTGGGTAGGGGTGTCAAGCGAAGCAAACAGTTTGCAGACTGTTCGAGTTCGATTCATATTTGATTCCAGTTCGTTCGTTAATTTTACTTATACCAGCCGAGTTTGAACACCTAATTAGGTTCGTTTACTAAAACGAGACGGACTGTTCGTAAACTGTTTTGCTCGTTTAAGCAGTTATAGTATTTTCGAGCCGAACTCGAACCAATCTTGAAGCTCATTACAGTAAACGAACCAAGCTGAACAGTTCGTTCAACTAAACGAATCAGAATTCTAAAACTTAATATTCGGCTCGGCTCAGCTCGGCTCGTTTCGTTAGCATGGAGCTGTAGGCGTAGGTTAGAAGACGGTCATTATGACCTACTATCAGCAGACACCTCCCAAATAGATAAAATAAAAAGGTGTGATGACAAAGTTGAATGATGTAATTCAAGAAATAATCAAGCATAGATAAGTATGATGGTTTAAACAAAGCTTGCCATATCCCCCCCCCCCCCCCCCCTCAATGTACTACCATCATGACCCTTGCACAGCCCACAATACACAGACAAGCCTTTTGTATGGGGTCCATGCAATGTCTCATCTAAGACAATAAATACAAGTCTTTGGTATTTCTCTCCCCTCAACTTAGCTCAATTTGTCTAGTTTTTGCTAATATATGGGTATGGACAAGTGCAAGGCACATCCTTATTACTCCTCTTCATATGCTGAAGCAAGATGTGATTTTGAAGATAGGACCAAATCATACAGCTTCAATGGTCCTGTAGATAATCCTGAGATTAAGAGGAGGAAAAGAATTGCAGCTTACAATATGATTACCATGGAAGGTAAGTTCAAATCAAGCTTAAGGAACAGTTTCAAATGGATCAAGAGCAAGTTTGCTGATACTTATTATGATTCATAATCATCAAGGTTCTTCAATCTCAACTTCTCAGACCTTATTGATAGCTTTTACTGTCGGTGTGATATACTGTAATCATCAGGTTCTTCAACTTTTGGATGAATCTTTGTCCCAATCTTTAAAGGTCTTCTTTCATTTGTCTGGGAAATTTAAGGTTTTTTTTTTCTCTTTAAAATTGTAACTAGAAATTTAATATGGTAGTTTTTATTGCATATTGTATATGAGGGTGAGGCCTTTAGCCAATGAAGAGTTGTGATATTCAAATATGGTTAAAGTACTACTTGTAAATTTGAACATGAATAATCTGTTTTGGGGATTTAGCAGCGGGTTCAGATCCCCTCACCGCAACTCCTTCACCATACGCGTCACCTCGTGACACGTGGTAGCAGGGAGAGGTGAGTCACCGCGCGGTGAGGTGATCCCATCCGTTTAGCAGCAGCTACTATGTCAGTTATGCATTGAATTTGGAACCTCTGCTTTGCTGTGGTATGTGTTTATTTATTTGTTTTTGTTTTTCTTTCTTTTCTTCTCGTCATATTTTGGAGGCTTTTCTATAGGTAAAAACTTAGAGAAGAGATTCAGACTCGAGTCTTGAAATAAGAAAAATATTACTAGAGGTAAAGGCTTTTCGCAAACGCATACTATAGGAGCTTGAATATTCTTTTTCTGTTTTCCACTTTTTCCTCATTTTTTAAGCCATAAAAGATTGATCAGGTAATTAACTATTTGGCTCTTTCATGGAACTCTATATGTAATTAATGAATCATACACAGAAACAAAAGTTATTGTTAGAGTCTGTGGAGGATAAGAGATATGCAAACAATACCTCCATACTAAGGGATAAATAGTTTGTCTCTACTGATACCTCCAATTCTATATGTACATGAGAATTAAGTAAATACAAATAAAAAGTTAAGTATGATCCCAGGCTAACTTATTTCGTTAGTGGGCAGGTGGTTGTTTTACAATTTACTTTTAAGTGGTCAAATACACACGTAATATTCATTTAATATTTTGTTTTATACACGAAAGAGGAGAATACAAATTTAAATCATAATTGATATCATGTAGTGCAAATAAGTCGATTTCAAATCCTTCACAAATCATATGATCTTATAAGATAAGTTACTGTTGAAGAACCACATAATGAATCAATAAGTTAAACATGATGTTGTGGGTCTTATAATATGGATTGTTGACTAGACTCCCGCATTTGCACATAATCTGAGGAGAGGCTGGACCGCTTTGCGATATGATGTACGCAGTCTTATCTTACACTTTTTTGTGTAAGAGGCTGTTTCCGCAGTTCGAATCTATGATCTAAAAGTCATAAAACAGCAATGTTACCAATTGTTCTCAGGCTAGCCTCATGCAAAGCTCTACTATAAATGTGGGAAAGACATAAAATAGGTAATTGCGGAAGTATTGTTACATGGCATGTTGATTGGATTTTGCTGCCTTTTACTTTATGCTCTCAATATTCAATCATGATCTATTCCCAGACAGATCCGTAATTGATGTAATTGGACATAAACTCATGCAATGTAATGTTTGCTTATCTTCCTATCGTTGGAAATGGATGAGATCCTAAAGGATAAAAGTGAGGCTAAAAGTGAGGCCTCCAATCACGCGTCGCCACGTGTACAAAATCAATTTTTTTTAAAAAAAATTGCAGCACCCCATTGCTTTCGTACATGTGGCGACACGTGATTGGAGACCTCACTTTTAGCCTCCTAGGATCTCATCCGGGTGGAAATGGGTTAGTCAAAACTGGGTTTGACCCAAGTTTGACCAAAAATGAATTGGGTTAAAATGTGTGATTTGAAACGTTTTTAAGTCTTAACAACAAATACGATATTCTTAGTTTAAGACGGTATGCTTAGTTTTTCAATGTCAAATATATAAATACAACAACAACATTACCTTATTTTCTTAGAGGTTCCTGTCTATAACGAGATATGGGAGGTCGGATGTACGCAACCATACCTATGTGTTAGAAACACAGAAGTTGTTTTCTGATGACACATAATGAAAATTGCGTCAAGCTGTGTCGATTGACTGACATTTCACAATATAAGAAGCGCGGCGAATTTAGTGATTCAGTTTGCTTTATACCATCATATTCCAAAGTCAAGAAATAGCGTGTCTTTGACTCTATTAGAAATGAAATGGCACACACACACACACACACACACACACACACATATATATATATATATATATATATATATATATATATATATATAAATGAAGGCGAAAAACCTTTAGGTCTAGCGGTTGAGTAGCATTTATCCCAACCCCGGGTCTCGAGTTCGATTCCCCTCCCCAATTTTTTTTAATATATATATATATATATATATATATATAATAAATGAAAACTAAATCTAAATTGAACTACTTGAATATGTATTAGAAACTAAATCTGAATTGAACTACTTGAATATGCAAACATGTAGTAAATGTAAAGTTTTTTGTACGACATTAATAGAATTGAAAGAATTGTCTTGCACATAAAATGTAACGTTGTTAGAAACCATTGGTACTTTAAGATCAAAATGTTCTTCCATACGGGCTCCGCCGTTCCGCTGCCTGTGCGTATGTATGGTCATTATGTTGATTATACACTCGTTATGCATAAAAAATGTCACTTCTATTTTGTGAGTCAATTCGGAGCTAGCGATGTCAAGTATAAACGGTTGGATTTGATATGCTCATATGTGTAGTGCACGACACATGTGACTTAAGTTACATATCAAATACATGTGGACTTATGTATGTTATATATTATATGTTACTAATGTTACGTAATTTTTGTACGTATCCACACATTAAGTGATCACTTTGGTATATTAGTGGATACACAGTGTAATCTGAATGGATCACTAAATGTGTAGACAGTCATACGGTTACATTCCTTGATGGTAGGACTCGTAAAGTCGAGACCGTATTATTAATGACATCTGGTCCCTAAGGGACAAGAACCTACAAGTATTCTTCTAAAAGTGTTTTAATTAAGGTATTTGATATATATAATTTATTATATATATTAAATATTTCTGTTACATACATTTATTAACATTAATGTATGAAAACGTTTCATATATTAAATCGATGGCTACATAATGCTAAACGTTTCAATTAATTAATTCAGATGAAACGTTTCAGTAAACAAATTTCGTTTACATTATTTGTTTACTGTATATATGATGCCATCTGAGATGCAAGGGATTAACATTAAAAAAAAGGAACACAAAGTTCAAAGGCTGCCGAAGTTTTCCTTCATTGCTGAAGCTTTGTTCTTTACTTCATTGCTGCAGTTTCTTTTCCTTTGCTAAGCATTGCGTTTACACATATATAAAAACACTCTTGGGGGAAAACACACTACCTATTCTCTCCATCGGAATAGTAGTGGTAGTTGTTGATATTTTATTAGTGAATTCAACAACTGGTGGGTTCGTGCAATCCCTTGGAAGACACAGTTGTCGGATGTGTCAGAACCCATACAGCGTTTACCAATGGAGCAAGGTACACTTCTGCATTTATTTACTTTGCTTTTGTGTTCTCTTAAGTGATCCTCGGGTAATGGATTTACTATGTAAATTCCAACATAAACATCATCATATGTACACTCCAACTCTAGACAAGTATATAAAAGAACGTTTTCGTGCATTAGGCTCTTGAATTTGTGTAGAATTTGAAAAAAAACTGATCGTTTAATTAAATTTGTATCCTTAGTTTAAGGCGATAGAAGTTGTCAATGATATTTCGGCCCTCAGCTAACACCGTTACATTTGGGCCATGTCTGGGGGAAAATCATTTTTGATATACATAAGCCAAAGCCCATAGCAATGGCGACGTCTCTAGTATGGTTTGAGTGCTTTGATATGGTTTAGATACTTATATTAACAATTTAGGATCTTTTTTGTTGAATTCTTTTTCTATTCTCAACATTTTGCATCTATGCCATAACTCAATGCTATGTCCGAATCTCAAGAGAAATACGATGGGAAAAGTATGTAGCTCGCTCTCCTCGGCTTACTCACTGCCTTTCGAGATGCACCATTTCAGCCCAAGCCTTTGCCCATAAAAAAAAGGATGAGAAATTCAATAAAATATTATAGTTTTGATAAAAAAATTCTCAAAAAATAATATGACTTAGAAAAATTCATGAAACAATTAGAATGTACTTGGTAGTACGCCTAAGGAAACCAAGGATGGCATTACCAGTTGTGTCCAAAGGTCATCCTTGGACGGTACTGGTAGTTGCGTTCAAGGGGTAAGTGGTTTCTGGATGCAGAAAGATTGTTTTGAAGACGCAAAACTATTCAGACCTTGGATGACACTGTTAGACGCGTCCAAGGCTTGGACAGCATTGCCAAATACGTCTTAAGCCTTGGACGGCACTACCAATGCCGTCCTTTGTTGCTCGACGTGGCTATAAAAAGGAGGCCGTGTCCAATGTTGCTTCTTGCGCGTGAAATCATTTTCTTAATTTTTTGATTTTTTGGGTTGAGGGAGACTAGACAAAAATGGAGCAACAACCAGACAAACACTTCTCTCACTAGGTCGACGATGGGTTCAGCGCGTTGGCAACAGCAGATTTCGTGATGCTTTGGCAGGCCTATGCCGCGTGGTATGTTTGTCGTATTTTAAATATAAAATTTTGTTATTTGATAGGTTAAACTAGACTGTATGCTAATGTGAAATGTAACAAATGGATATCCTAGCGTGTGTGTATTTCATATATTTGGTCGAAGATATGACCACCGTTATGCGTCTCATAGTGATACTATGCGGTCAGAGGGTTTTCGGGGCGCTCATGGAGAGACCTCCTAAAGATGCAGCCACTTACCGGAGCACATACAACTATGTCTCACATTATGACTTTACCTAGACGCAACCCCTGATGTACGCACCTGAGGGGCTCGAGGGAGGTGCAGATTTTTGCACACTAGCTACAGTTTGCAGGAAAGCATTCTGTGAAGAGGTGTATTTTCTATATTTTTTGAGTAACGCCTATACAAGAATGAATTATTAATATATGTCTAGGATTAGAGGTTTGACATGTATTCTATAGACGAGCTATGGATGCTGCTGATGCTGCTAACGCTAGATCCATATCGATTCGTCTTATCTACGACCAACACTGAGTATTACGAAACACTTAAGTCGAATAGTACAACACTACCTCATCTCAGAGCGACGTCACATGTCCATCTCAGCAGCCTCAGTTAAATCCAGTGTCCATGCCGATACCTCTACCATCCAGATCTGTTAGACATGAAGAACAAATTAGGCGAGCAAAGACATACGATACATGGTCATATACTGGTAAAAAAAAACACTGATATTTGTATTTTTCTCTTTTATCTTTTTCTTCCTCTCTTTATTGGTTTCTTCGGCTATCCACCTCCATATAAGGTGTTTTTGATTTTTATAGTCCCAGTGTTATACATATTTAAGTTTTATGGGGTTTAGGGTCATTTTATGGTAAGTTTATTTAGTTGATAAACTCGACCACACATTCATTTTGACCACAACGACAACTTTAACCATTGATACCTACATGTACCTATACTATACTTTAACTATTGTTGTCCATGTTATTCAGGGTAAGCATACGCTAACTACAGTTGTCTACATCACATAATTTATAATCTGTAATTAGAGATAGAATAATTCATAAGCCCATCCAACAAAAATTAATCACAACGGACGAGCTAATATAAGAATTGAGCAATCATCTTTCCTAGGAATTGAGGTGTTCGATTTCTCCGTAGAAATTTGCATTAAATAATAAGAAATGTATCACATCGAAAAATTTAGTGATCTTTAACTTATAGTTGATAAAATATTCAATATTAGATATTATTTTGGGATATGTATGCTAGGACAAAAACAACCGTTCGTACGTCTATGGGGTCTTCTTTCTGGTGGAGGTAGGGCTCCATCAATGATCAGCTTTGAGTCCATTTTTTTTTGCAGTTGTCATCCACGAGTTGACAAAGACGGTCCAAGAGGCAGTTGCGTGGGTATGGTTTTTGCTAACGATATTATATTATTCACAGATAGTAGACATACTATGAGTATGAGACTGGAGCAGTGGAGATGTGCTTTAAAGAACAAAGACCCAATGATTAGTTGTTCTAAGACCGAGTATCCGCATTGCAATTTCAACGGTGTAGCAGATGGTGAGAATAGCCAGCTTACCATTGAAGGTCAAGTGGTACCACATGTGAGTACGTTCAAATACCTCGGATCAGTGGTACAGCAGGATGAGACGTTGATAGTGATATAGCATACCGAGTTCAGGCAGGCTGATGTAGGTGGAGGGCGGTCACATGAGTGCTATGTGACAAGAATTTTCTGACTAAATTAAAGAGAAAATTTTTATAGGGTGGCAGTGCTTCCGGCAATGTTATATGGAACAGAGTGCTGAGCCATCAAGAGGACACAGTCGCAGAAGATGGAAGTGGCATAGATGAAGATGATGCGGTGGATGTATAGGCATACAATGCTAGACCTGATAAAAAATGAGGGATTTAATGAAAGGCTAATGGTGGCTAGTATAACAGATAATATAAAGAAGGGGAGACTGAGATGGTTTGAGCATGTTAAGAGGAGACAGACAACGACTTCTGTCAGAGCAGCTGAAAGCCTCAATGTAGAGGGGAAGAGGAGTAAAGGCAGACCTAAACTGACTTGGAATGAGCTGATTAGGCATGACCTACTAGATTTGCATCTCTCTAAGAACATTGTCCAAGATATGAGTATATGGAGACAAATGGTTAAGGTTAACGAGGTTTAGGCAGGATATAAGAGTACCTTAGATTATTTTTATGGGCTTAGATAGTCTTTACACTTTATGTAACTTTGCATTTTTTTGTATTTATCTTCGCATTTTATTATTTGTCTTTCATTATTTGTCTATGTAGATACCCATAAAGCCGGAGGTCCCGCTGGAATCAAAACTCTCTATCCTTTAGGATGGAGGTATAATGTACTTGCCTCTAACCCTCCACAAACCCTAAAAATAACTTTTGCTGTCGTTGGGATATACTGGGTATATGATGTTGTATTTAAATAATAGTAACTTAATTTTGAAATACATTATTCATTAAATAAGTACCGCAAACTGTCACTTCCGGCAGTCAGAATATCCTTCATCCTACCTATCCGCTTCCTGGGTTGGGATCAGAGCAGGTAAAAAGTGAGGCAAAATATGAGGCCTCCAATCACAGATTGCCATGTGTACAAAAGTGGGAGAAGTTTAAAATTTTTTTGTTTTTAAAAAATAGTTACTTGTACACGTGGCAGCGCGTGATTGGAGGCCTCATATTTTGCCTCTTGTGATCTCAACCGCCGCTTCCTCTGACATTTGTCTCTGTATAGTCTTCTTGGCCTGGTCAACCTCCATGTCATTACCATCATAACAAAATTAAAAATTCCAGACATGATTGAGGAAACAAATTGCTCATATTTGTGATAGTCTGACTAAGCTTTCATTTCCATCTCTCTTGATATCTTTTTATTTTACATTTTTGGGCTCTTTTGTTCAAAACCCGAAATCAGAAAAATATAATTTATAAGAGCTAGCATAACTTCTGTATAACTCTATGTGCCATATGAATATCACACTTAGTGTTGTTTATTTATGTATTTACAAATAAATTAAAGGCTAAAGTTTATAAAAATTCTTCAACTAATTTATCATGAAGAGTTT
>AP025052.1:31248432-31302920 GCA_036186865.1 Eustoma russellianum
TCATGAAGAGTTTATCATGCTTTTTAGCATATGTTATTAGTAGTAGTATAACTGCTACATGTTACTGTATTATTTCGTTTTAGAACAATTTTGATTGTTTTCTATCCCGTATGAGCACAGCCTAATTCTATTGTTATTCTTTCTGGGCCATATATCCAAAACATTCAACTTTCCTTGACCTGTAAGCAACCATGTGCGAGCATCGTTTCGCGATCTGATCTACGTAGCTTTACTCTACACTGGCATGTAAGATGGAAAAAGAACGTTTCCGGTGCACTAAACTATTACGTTTGCACAGAGTTTGGGAAGAAGCCGGATCGCTTTGCAACAATTTCTGCAATAGTCTATTTCTGCGACTCAAACCCGTGGTCTAAAGTTCACAAAGAATTCAACTTACCAGATGAGAGAATAATCCTTTTTATAGTTTTCCTCGTAACGTAGCATTTTCATTGAATTTGTACTGTTGACGGTAGTCTCGAAACCCAAAAACCAAAAGTAAAATTTCCTCTGCCATGTTTACAAAAACCATGTTTTTCACTAAAATAAGGTAACAAATAGTTCATGTGACGCAATTTTACATCCTTAAATCCAAATATATGAAAAGTTGAACCATGAGGAATAATTTTTATTTTGAAAGGGTCCATACATTTTTAAATCCTAGAATAAGTTTGCTGTACTTGCGCCAAACATATGAAAACATTTCAGATAGCTGGACGCTTTCACATCCGCAATAGCGTGGTAATGTTCTTGCTTTGTGATTTATGAAAGATCCTTTTTTCTTGATGTTCTTGTTTTATATTATTAATACATGATAGTGAAGTTCAGGTTAAATTAAATATTTTCATAACGTTGTCCTATGTAAAACTTTGACATTCATATTTATCAGAAAAGAAAAAAGGTTGAACCCCAACCAGTAAGGGTCTCTGCCACACCCAGTCCCAAAGATAGTGTAGGGAGGTAAATCAGGTACCCAACGGTCTGCTAGCAGGAGCTTGGTCATTTACACAGTAGTCTGCATAAGGAGTCCCCAGCACTGCAGGCAAGCCTACAGGCCAAGAAGCTTCCACACTATGCACTTGCTAGGAAGGGACTTTCTTGCCTTTGGTAAGAATTGAACCGCTGACATCCCTTTCGAGAACCCTTGCCCGGAACCAGTTGGGCTATGTTCTGTGGACAGAATTGTAGGGGAGAAGCAACAAGTAGGATACAACACCTACAAGGATCAACTTCAAGACAACCAACCAAATCTTAACCCAATTTACCACAATTGATTCACCAAGCAAATATCAATCACTCACCAAAACCTCAAGCAAATTATCCAAGATAAAGCTTCAAACAACACAAGAGATTTATACGTGGAAAAACCCCTTCAATGTGAAGGATAAAAAACCACGGGACTTGTAAGGAGTCCACCCTTCTTCTTCTCTTATTAAAAATTGAGGGTAAAAACACCCAAATCAGTCTACAAGGATGTTACAGCCCACCACACAACATACATAAGAGACAACAATTGAAAGAGAACAAAAATGCAGAAATTTCACCAAAAACCGTAGCTGACACCAGCAGTGATTAAAAACGATCCAGAGCTCGGATTGAAATTCTGAACGGTCAGAATGTAGCCCTGTGTGTTCCGAAGATGCTGTCCAAATTTCAGCAAAATCCAACGGTTGGATCTCCAGCGAACGTCAAAGAAGCAGAGGCTGCCCAGAAAAATTCTCCTCCGAAAATTCTCTTCCCCTCTCTCACTTTTCAACTCTCAGATGTTGTACAGTACCTCATAATTTTCAGCCAGCAAAAATAGATATCCAAGGCTTCTAAGAGAAGCTATCCAATGCCCAAACCATTTGGGTCTCACAAAATAAGTGATTGGTCTATCACTTACAAAATGTCCAATAACAAATGGACTGGACTAATGCCCCAACAATCTCCCCCTCTAGTCCAATTTGGGGAAGATCATATGTAAAGCTCATCAAAAGGACATACCTGCAAACTTGGAACAAAATTCAAGCTTGCTTCCAGTAACTACCTTTGTCAACATATAGCACCATTCTTGTTGGTGTGGATCTTCTTCAACTTCATTAGTTGCTCTTCAATGACATCACGCAACCAATGATATCTTACATCAATATGCTTCGTGCGGCATGATACATGCTGTTTTTGCTCAAATCCATAGCACTTTGACTATCACAAAACACAACATACTCACTTTGCTTCAAACCCAACTCTTGAAGAAACGCTTCAACCAAAGCATTTCTTTGCATGCTTCCAGCTGCTATATACTCTGCCTCGGTAGTAGACAATGCTACACACTTCTGTAGCTTGGATTGCCATGAAATGGCTCCCCCTGCAAATTTGAACAAGTAACCTGAGGTAGACCTTCTGTTATCAAATCACCAGCCATGTCAGCATCTGTAAATCCCTCAAGAATAGGCTCACCACCTCCAAAACACAAACTCAATTTTGAGGTGCCATGCAAATATCTCAAGATCCACTTTAGCTTCCCAGTGAACCTTGCCTGGATTAGCCAAGAATCTGCTAACCAAACCAACAGCATGTGCATATCCGGTCTTCACACCATAGCATACATCAATGAACCACAGCAGAGGAGTAAGGAATATGTGACATACTTTCCTTCTCTTTCTCGGTAGTAGGACAACACGCTTGCTCAACTTGAAATGACCTGCAAGTGGTGTATTAACTGGCTTGGCATTCTTCATATTGAACCTTTCAAGCACCCGTTCAATATACTTCTCTTGTGACAGCCAAAGCACCTTTTCTATCACGAACAATTTCAATGCCAAGAATTTGCTTTGCAGGACCCAAATCTTTCATATCAAAGGACTTTGACAAATCCTCTTTCAACCTGCGAATCATCTCAATCTTGTCCCACTATCAGCATATCATCAACATACAAGCAAAGGATAATGAAGTTACCTTCAGAGAACTTTCTAAAATAAACACAAGGATCTGCAGAAGTCCTTGTATCCATTAGTACTCATAAAGGAATCAAACTTGCGGTACCATTGCCTTGGTGCCTGCTTGAGTCCATAGAGACTCTTTTTCAACTTGCAAACAAAATTCTCCTTTCCTTTGACTTCAAATCCTTCCGGCTGCTCCATGTAAATCTCCTCATGCAAATCACCATGTAAAAAGCAGTTTTTACATCAAGTTGTTCAAGTTCAAGATCCAAACTGGCAGCTAGTCCCAAAATTATACGAATGGAAGTCATCTTCACCACTGGTGCAAAAATCTCATCAAAGTCGATGCCTTTCTTCTGGTGGCATCCCTTCACCACTAGTCTTGCCTTCCGTCTCACTAGCTTGTGGCCATCTTTCTTGTTCTTAAACAACCACCTGTTCTTCAAGACTTTCTTCCTGTTGGACGCTTCACCAAGTCATAGGTTTCATTCTTCTTTAAAGAATCCATCTCCTCTTGCATAGCCTTAAACCAATGGTCTTTGTCTGGATGTGACAACACCTCTTGAAGGCTCTCAGGCTCCCCCTCATCTGTGATTAGGATATAATCTGAACTAGGATAAAGTCTTGAAGGTTGTCGAACTCGGGTTGACTTTCTAAGTGTTTGCTCTTCCACCTGTGGGCTGAATTGCTCCCCCTGATTAGAAGACTCTCCATGTTCAATATCTACATCTTCATCATCAGGTTGTGGTACAACAACTTCTGGTTGTACCTCTTCAATATGGTCATGTTCATGAATGGTGTCATGACCATCCTCGGGAGCATCACCTGTTTGTTGATCATCTGGAACAGAAATAGGAGACATATCAATAGCATCATGAGAGAAATCAGTAGAATAAGACTTACCAGCACCTAAGAGATGAAAACCCATCTCGTGCTCATAAAAGACAACATCTCTACTCCTCACAACTTTTTGCTTTGCTGGATCATAAAGTCTGTAACCAAACTCTTCATCACCATATCCAACAAACACACAAGGAGAAGTCTTGAAATCAAGCTTCAATCTCTGTTCCTTCGGCACATGCATGAAAGCCTTGCATCCAAACACCCTCAAATGAGAATAAGAGGGATCTTTCTCGAACCAAACCCTCTCAGGAATCTCAAACTCCAAAGGAACTGATGGTGCTCTATTTATCAAGTACACAGCGGTTCCAACTGCTTCTCCCCAAAATGACTTAGGAAGATTGGACATCCTAAGCATACATCTCACTTTTTCAACAATAGTTCTGTTCATCCTCTCGGCAACACCATTGTGTTGTGGGTACCAGGTTCTGTTCTTTCATGCCGAATGCCATATCTTGAGCAATATGCTTTAAACTCATTTGAAGTGTATTCACCTCCATTATCAGTTCGGAGACGCTTCAATTTGCAATCTGACTCCCTTTCCACCATGGCATGAAACTTCTGAAAGATACCAAACACCTCGCTTTTGTTCTTCATCATATAAACCCAAGTTCTCCGAGTAGCATCATCAATAAAAGTAACAAAGTATTTGTTACCACCAAGTGATTCCATCTATGGGACCACACACATCAGAGTAACCAACTCTAGCTTCACTTTCTTTCTTGTGGATCTCCTCGGAAAAGAAACTCTATGTTGCTTTCCTGCTAAACAATGATCACAAGGGTCAAGAGAGATGGTAACATCAACAGGAATAAGAGACTTACCAGCCAACAACTTTATACCCTTCTCACTGACATGTCCTAATCTTCGGTGCCATAAGTTAGGTGAAGTTTTCTCCTCAACAGCATTCAACTCACTAGTACACACTTTCAAGTGTGTCTTATACAAGGTGCAGCAGAGCTTGCCACGAGCAACAGTCAAGAACCCTTAGACAATTTCCATTTACCCTCACCAAAAGTGTGCTTGTAACCTTCTTGATCAAGTACATTAGCAGACAATAAATTGAGGCGTAAATCTGGAATGTGGCGAACATCTCTCAATGTCAAATAGCACCCAACACTGGTTTGTACTCGAATATCTCCAATTCCAACAATACTAGCTGAACTCTGGTTTCCCATCTTCACACTACCAAAATCTCCAGCTCGGTAGTCAATAAAGTACTCCTTAACAGGAACACAATGATAAGAAGCCCCAGTATCAACAAGCCATTCAGAATCGGAATTGTCAACATGACAACAATCACCAGTAGTACAAATCAAAGAAACAGAATCATCTGAAGTAGAAGCTGTCGCAGCTGTATTCTTGTCCTCACCCTCTTTGATGATCATTTTCTTCTTTGTGATCTCTTTTCAACTTATAGCAAAATTTTTGAATATGGCCAGGCTTGCTACAATAGTGACATATCGTGGGTTCTCTCCCATCCTTGGACTTGGACCTGTACTTTGACTTGCCACGCCCCTTGGGACATCTACTCTTGCTTCTTCCTCTATTCTCTACCACAAGTGCCTGTGAAATATCAACCCCATCTCCTTTCTTCTAAGCTCTTCATTGAACATGCTCTCTTTAATGACATCCAATGAAAGCGTACCATCTGGAGCTGAGTTGCTGATGGACACAACCAAGGTTTCCCAACTGTCCGGCAGAGAACTCAATAGGAATAAAGCCTGCAACTCATCATCAAGAACAATCTTCATCACAGTCAACTTGTTAATGATATCTTGAAAGTCACTTAGATGCTCAGAAACTGACTTCCCTGGCTTCAACTTGAGATTAACAAGTCTCTTAATCAATGAGGCCTTGTTGTGAGCAGTCTTTCTTTCATAAAGACCCTCCAATTTTCTCCACAACTCAAGTGGCTCATTCTTTGGGACACATGATTGAATATGCTAATGTCAATCCACTGTCTAATTGTTCCCAAGGTCTTTCTCTTTAGCTTTTCCCATTCTTTATCCGACATCTTCTCGGTTTAGTGGGCGTGTCATCTTTCTTGGTTTTATCCACATCAATTGGGTCAAACAAATCTTTACAGTATAGCAAATCTTCCATCATCGGACGCCAAATGGAATAATTGGTTGATGTCAATTTAACCATAGAATGATTTCCAGATTCCATATCTACAGTTTAACCAAATGCTCTGATACCAGTTGTAGGGGAGAAGCAACAAGTAGGATACAACACCTACAAGGATCAACTTCAAGACAACCAACCAAATGCTTAACCAATTCACCACAATTGATTCACCAAGCAAATATCAATCACATCACAAAACCTCAAGCAAATTATCCAAGATAAAGCTTCAAACAACACAAGAGATTTATACGTGGAAAAACCCCTTCAATGTGAAGGATAAAAAACCACGGGACTTGTAAGGAGTCCACCCTTCTTCTTCTCTTATTATGAAAATTGAGGGTAAAAACACCCAAATCAGTCTACAAGGATGTTACAGCCCACCAACAACAACATACATAAGAGACAACAATTGAAGGAGAACAAAAATGCAGAAATTTCACCAAAAACCGCAGCTGACACCAGCAGATTAAAAACGATCCAGAGCTCGGATTGAAATTCTGAACGGTCAGAATGTAGCCCTGTGTGTTCCGAAGATGCTGTCCAAATTTCAGCAAAATCCAACGGTTGGATCTCCCGATCGTCAAAGAAGCAGAGGCTGCCCAGAAAAATTCTGCACTCCGAAAATTCTCTTCCTCTCTCTCACTTTTCAACTCTCAGATGTTGTACAGTACCTCATAATTTTCAGCCAGCAAAATAGATATCCAAGGCTTCTAAGAGAAGCTATCCAATGCCCAAACCATTTGAGTCTCACAAAATAAGTGATTGGTCTATCACTTACAAAATGTCCAATAACAAATGGACTGGACTAATGCCCCAACAATCTCCCCCTCTAGTCCAATTTGGGGAAGATCATATGTAAAGCTCATCAAAAGGACATACCTGCAAACTTGGAACAAAATTCAAGCTTGCTTCCAGTAACTACCTTTGTCAACATATCAGCACCATTCTTGTGGTGTGGATCTTCTTCAACTTCATTAGTTGCTCTTCAATGACATCACGCAACCAATGATACTTACATCAATATGCTTCGTGCGGGCATGATACATGCTGTTTTTGCTCAAATCCATAGCACTTTGACTATCACAAAACACAACATACTCACTTTGCTTCAAACCCAACTCTTGAAAAACGCTTCAACCAAGCATTTCTTTGCATGCTTCCACAGCTGCTATATACTCTGCCTCGGTGTAGACAATGCTACACACTTCTGTAGCTTGGATTGCCATGAAATGGCTCCCCCTGCAAATTTGAACAAGTAACCTGAGGTAGACCTTCTGTTATCAAGATCACCAGCCATGTCAGCATCTGTAAATCCCTCAAGAATAGGCTCACCACCTCCAAAACACAAACTCAATTTTGAGGTGCCATGCAAATATCTCAAGATCCACTTTAGCTTCCCAGTGAACCTTGCCTGGATTAGCCAAGAATCTGCTAACCAATCCAACAGCATGTGCATATCCGGTCTTGTACACACCATAGCATACATCAATGAACCAACAGCAGAGGAGTAAGGAATATGTGACATACTTTCCTTCTCTTTCTCGGTAGTAGGACAACACCGCTTGCTCAACTTGAAATGACCTGCAAGTGGTGTATTAACTGGCTTGGCATTCTTCATATTGAACCTTTCAAGCACCCGTTCAATATACTTCTCTTGTGACAGCCAAAGCTTACCAGCTTTTCTATCACGAACAATTTCAATGCCAAGAATTTGCTTTGCAGGACCCAAATCTTTCATATCAAAGGACTTTGACAAATCCTCTTTCAACCTGCGAATCATCTCAACATCTTGTCCCACTATCAGCATATCGTCAACATACAAGCAAAGGATAATGAAGTTACCTTCAGAGAACTTTCTAAAATAAACACAAGGATCTGCAGAAGTCCGCTTGTATCCATTAGTACTCATAAAGGAATCAAACTTGCGGTACCATTGCCTTGGTGCCTGCTTGAGTCCATAGAGACTCTTTTTCAACTTGCAAACAAAATTCTCCTTTCCTTTGACTTCAAATCCTTCCGGCTGCTCCATGTAAATCTCCTCATGCAAATCACCATGTAAAAAGCAGTTTTTACATCAAGTTGTTCAATTCAAGATCCAAACTGGCAGCTAGTCCCAAAATTATACGAATGGAAGTCATCTTCACCACTGGTGCAAAAATCTCATCAAAGTCGATGCCTTTCTTCTGGTGGCATCCCTTCACCACTAGTCTTGCCTTCCGTCTCACTAGCTTGTGGCCATCTTTCTTGTTCTTAAACAACCACCTGTTCTTCAAGACTTTCTTCCCTGTTGGACGCTTCACCAAGTCATAGGTTTCATTCTTCTTTAAAGAATCCATCTCCTCTTGCATAGCCTTGAGCAATGGTCTTTGTCTGGATGTGACAACACCTCTTGAAGGCTCTCAGGCTCCCCCTCATCTGTGATTAGGATATACTCTGAACTGGATAAAGTCTTGAAGGTTGTCGAACTCGGGTTGACTTTCTAAGTGTTTGCTCTTCCACCTGTGGGCTGAATTGCTCCCCCTGATTAGAAGACTCTCCATGTTCAATATCTACATCTTCATCATCAGGTTGTGGTACAACAACTTCTGGTTGTACCTCTTCAATATGGTCATGTTCATGAATGGTGTCATGACCATCCTCGGGAGCATCACCTGTTTGTTGATCATCTGGAACAGAAATAGGAGACATATCAATAGCATCATGAGAGAAATCAGTAGAATAAGACTTACCAGCACCTAAGAGATGAAAACCCATCTCGTGCTCATAAAAGACAATCTCTACTCCTCACAACTTTTTGCTTTGCTGGATCATAAAGTCTGTAACCAAACTCTTCATCACATATCCAACAAACACACAAGGAGAAGTCTTGAAATCAAGCTTCAATCTCTGTTCCTTCGGCACATGCATGAAAGCCTTGCATCCAAACACCCTCAAATGAGAATAAGAGGGATCTTTCTCGAACCAAACCCTCTCAGGAATCTCAAACTCCAAAGGAACTGATGGTGCTCTATTTATCAAGTACACAGCGGTTCCAACTGCTTCTCCCCAAAATGACTTAGGAAGATTGGACATCCTAAGCATACATCTCACTTTTTCAACAATAGTTCTGTTCATCCTCTCGGCAACACCATTGTGTTGTGGGGTACCAGGTTCTGTTCTTTCATGCCGAATGCCATATCTTGAGCAATATGCTTTAAACTCATTTGAAGTGTATTCACCTCCATTATCAGTTCGGAGACGCTTCAATTTGCAATCTGACTCCCTTTCCACCATGGCATGAAACTTCTGAAAGATACCAAACACCTCGCTTTTGTTCTTCATCATATAAACCCAAGTTCTCCGAGTAGCATCATCAATAAAAGTAACAAAGTATTTGTTACCACCAAGTGATTCCACCTCTATGGACCACACATCAGAGTAAACCAACTCTAGCTTCACTTTCTTTCTTGTGGATCTCCTCGGAAAAGAAACTCTATGTTGCTTTCCTGCTAAACAATGATCACAAGGGTCAAGAGATGGTAACATCAACAGGAATAAGAGACTTACCAGTGTCCTAATCTTCGGTGCCATAAGTTAGGTGAAGTTTTTCCTCAACACAGCATTCAACTCACTAGTACACACTTTCAAGTGTGTCTTATACAAGGTGCAGCAGAGCTTGCCACGAGCAACGGTCAATGAACCCTTAGTCAATTTCCATTTACCCTCACCAAAAGTGTGCTTGTAACCTTCTTGATCAAGTACATTAGCAGACAATAAATTGAGGCGTAAATCTGGAATGTGGCGAACATCTCTCAATGTCAAATAGCACCCAACACTGGTTTGTACTCGAATATCTCCAATTCCAACAATACTAGCTGAACTCTGGTTTCCCATCTTCACACTACCAAAATCTCCAGCTCGGTAGTCAATAAAGTACTCCTTAACAGGAACACAATGATAAGAAGCCCCAGTATCAACAAGCCATTCAGAATCGGAATTGTCAACATGACAACAATCACCAGTAGTACAAATCAAAGAAACAGAATCATCTGAAGTAGAAGCTGTCGCAGCTGTATTCTTGTCCTCACCCTCTTTGAAATGATCACTTTTCTTCTTTTGTTGATCTCTTTTCAACTTATAGCAAAATTTTTGAATATGGCCAGGCTTGCAATAGTGACATATCGTGGGTTCTCTCCCATCCTTGGACTTGGACCTGTACTTTGACTTGCCACGCCCCTTGGGACATCTACTCTTGCTTCTTCCTCTATTCTCTACCACAAGTGCCTGTGAAATATCAACACCCATCTCCTTTCTTCTAAGCTCTTCATTGAACATGCTCTCTTTAATGACATCCAATGAAAGCGTACCATCTGGAGCTGAGTTGCTGATGGACACAACCAAGGTTTCCCAACTGTCCGGCAGAGAACTCAATAGGAATAAAGCCTGCAACTCATCATCAAGAACAATCTTCATCACAGTCAACTTGTTAATGATATCTTGAAAGTCACTTAGATGCTCAGAAACTGACTTCCCTGGCTTCAACTTGAGATTAACAAGTCTCTTAATCAATGAGGCCTTGTTGTGAGCAGTCTTTCTTTCATAAAGACCCTCCAATTTTCTCCACAACTCAAGTGGCTCATTCTCTTGGGACACATGATTGAATATGCTAATGTCAATCCACTGTCTAATTGTTCCCAAGGTCTTTCTCTTTAGCTTTTCCCATTCTTTATCGACATCTTCTGGTTTAGTGGGCGTGTCATCTTTCTTGGTTTTATCCACATCAATTGGGTCAAACAAATCTTTACAGTATAGCAAATCTTCCATCATCGGACGCCAAATGGAATAATTGGTTGATGTCAATTTAACCATAGAATGATTTCCAGATTCCATATCTACAGTTTAACCAAATGCTCTGATACCAGTTGTAGGGGAGAAGCAACAAGTAGGATACAACACCTACAAGGATCAACTTCAAGACAACCAACCAAATCTTAACCCAATTCACCACAATTGATTCACCAAGCAAATATCAATCACACCAAAACCTCAAGCAAATTATCCAAGATAAAGCTTCAAACAACACAAGAGATTTATACGTGGAAAAACCCCTTCAATGTGAAGGATAAAAAACCACGGGACTTGTAAGGAGTCCACCCTTCTTCTTCTCTTATTATGAAATTAGGGTAAAAACACCCAAATCAGTCTACAAGGAGGTTACAGCCCACCCAACAACATACATAAGAGACAACAATTGAAGGAGAACAAAAATGCAGAAATTTCACCAAAAACCGCAGCTGACACCAACAGCGATTAAAAACGATCCAGAGCTCGGATTGAAATTCTGAACGGTCAGAATGTAGCCCTGTGTGTTCCGAAGATGCTGTCCAAATTTCAGCAAAATACAACGGTTGGATCTCTGGCGATCGTCAATGAAGCAGAGGCTGCCCAGAAAAATTCTGCACTCCGAAAATTCTCTTCCCCTCTCTCACTTTTCAACTCTCAGATGTTGTACAGTACCTCATAATTTTCAGCCAGCAAAAATAGATATCCAAGGCTTCTAAGAGAAGCTATCCAACGCCCAAACCATTTGGGTCTCACAAAATAAGTGATTGGTCTATCACTTACAAAATGTCCAATAACAAATGGATTGGACTAATGCCCCAACAAGAATAAAAAAATGTTGTATGGCAGAGAGAGGGGGAGACAGTTGTCCCTGTCCAACAAGGAAATCTTTGCCCTTATAAATTGAAACCCATTACCATGGAAGGAGAAGCATTCCAAGTGGTGTATGCTTCCAAAGATCTAGCGAAAGAGGAGGAAATGGAAAGATTCAACTGCCTTCTTTTCGGCCTTCTGCTGATCCTTTCGGGTTTGTGCTTAACCTTAATGTCATTCTTGATACAAGAAGGATTTCTTTTTTGAATTAATCACTTTGTTTATCTAAATGTTTTCAGCTGTTACACAAAATTCAAAACTTCAAATATTACAATTTTATCTAAATCTTGTTTGTTGTACTAAATATCTGTTTTGAATAGTTAGCTATGATTTGACAAATAAATTAACGACATTTTGACAACTAAAACTTACATTTAATGAAACAAAATAACAAGATTTGGATAAAATCTGTAATTTCGAAAGTTTTTGATGTTGTCTGCAACAACTCAAAGACCGTTGGATAAAAAATGTAATTAACTCTTTCTTTTCTTATGAATAACATAAACCTGCTAAGTTTCCTTTTGCAGCTGAAACACAAATAATCAAAGCCACAAAAAGCTATGTATGTGAAGACTTCGGATGCCAGAACGATGACTGGTGTATCGAATTAGAGGAAGTATTCCAACTTATCTGCGCATGTGATGCTGATAATGATGCTGATAAGGGACGATGTGTTAATGATGAGAATCGCCCTCCAGCTTACACTAATTAAAGATGAAATATTTTTCTTTAAATTATGTTCCAAGTCACGAGGTTGCATGTCTTTCCATTACTTCTTCCCATGAGTTGCAGAAGCTTTCATCTTTGTGCAAGTGATGTCCGAATATACGCGTAGCTTGATTTCTCAATAAAAAACAATGTCACCACCCGATCCTCTTGTATCCCCTCAGGAAAGCAAAAGGATGACATGTTTTTAATATTAACATATTTCCTTTTCTTTTCTTTTTTCCTAAAATTTTTACTGAAATGGTGTGCCATATTGAGATATGTGAATTGTGTCTGTTTTGGCCATTATCTCAGTAGGGTATAGGTTCTCGAAGATTAGAGGTAAAGACTGTTGGAAATGCTCTAAACTTATATATAAACACGTAAGATGTTGTTTGGAAGATTGAAGGATGATTTGAACACTTTGAACTTGAAAGAGATCACTTAGATCGATCCATGTGTAAGTTGGATCGAACCAAGTGAAAACTGAAAAGAAGTTGAGTGTTCTGTTGGACATATATCGATCACATCGATCGATACATTGATCGATCTATGTTAGCAGGATGCAAAGTTGGAAGTTTCTGTCCAACATCGATCAATGACATCGATCGATTGAAGTGATATCGATCGATCACATCGATCAATCGATGTGCCAAAAGACAGAACTCTTCACTTTGAATTGCATCTTTTCATCCAAGAATCATCTCCCTTCATACATGAACGATATTCAATTGACATAGAGGTTAATTAAACTGCCGAAACAGGTTTTTAAAGTGGGATTTCACACAACCCAAGGCATATAAATATAAGGCCTTACTATGTAAATAAAATAGACAATTTTTGCAAAATTTTGAAAATTTCAGCATTATTACTCCTCCAATTCTCTCTTTTTCTTCCTCTACCATCAAACACCTCTCTTGTGCAAGTTCATCTTTCTCCCGTAGAGTGAATGAAAGGAAGAAACCGTTATATCTTCGGAGGCTTGTGCCAAGTAGTTCACCTCGCTCGTAGTGGAGACATTTTAGCTTTGAGGACAACAACTTTTGTTATGTGTTGGCTTTCTACTCTTCTTGTTGTTATCGTTTTCTTCTTGTTTGGTATCCATATTCATACACATTTTTCTAGCATTTGTCTCCCACATGATCCAAACTTATATACAAACATTTCCGAACGTTATAAACCGACTTCCCCACTATCAAACGAAGACAATGATATATAATGGACAATGACTCGCGTCTTGAATTGCCACTTAGCACAAGAACAGAAATATATAAACGGAAATAAGATGACATTGACGTCTTGAATCTTACCTCTCTAGTTTCTATAAACTTACAACCGACATGTCATTGACTAGCTTCAAGCAAGTTCGCGGTGTGGTGCGATATCAGCCATGCACCCTCTCCCAGGTTTTCATAAGCGCTCTAATGAGTTGTTCCAAACTCTCATTGGAAGTGGCGCCACTTCCACGCTTATATAGGTAGAATTCATCAAGTATGCACTGCTCACACCACCATATAACATGGCTATGAATTCCATTAAGAGATTCTAAAAAAATCTCACCCTCATTTACTTGCAGCGAGCACTATCATCAACAACACCATAGGGAGGGACACATTGATAGTGCTAAGTAGGATTCTTCTGTGACGTGTTATTATTATATTGAACTCCGTTTGCAGGATCTCTGCTAATAGTGCGTTGGATTGCCATCACACAGAATCCACTTCAAATGGAACAAGTCCCATCCCCCTTGATGTTTCACGAACCAACTTTTTGCATAGTCTTTTCGTCAAAAGGGTCAGCCAAGTTAAACTCGGATCTTACAAACTCCAAGTTAACACCCCTGACCTCATCAAATCTTGCACAATTTATGTCTCAATCGAATATGCCGGCTCTTTCCATTATAAACTTGTTCTTTGCTCGAGCAATCGCAGCCTGCGAATCACTATGGATAGACACATAAGGCATATGTTTAGTCCACAAAGAAATATCTACAAACAAATTCCTTAACCATTCGGCTTCTGTATATGCAAGTTCTAAGGCTTCAGATTCCATTGTTGACTTTGCTTTGCATGCTTGCTTAGATGATTTTCATGAAATGGCACTACCATCCAAAGTAAACACATAACCATTAGTTGAGTTAATTTCATCATTATCTGTTACCCAATTAGCATCATAAAATACTTCTAAGACACAAGGATTTCCACTAAAGAACAAACCAAGATCCATGGTTCCTTTAAGATATTTCAAAAGCCTTCTTAGAGCAAACCAATGTGTATTACTTGGGTTGTGTGTATATCTAGCAAGTCTATTTGCAGCATATGCAATATCCGACCTAGTGCAATTCATTATGTATATTAAACTATCAATCATTCTTGCATACTCACATTGTGAAACACTGTCACCTTTATTCTTTTATAATCTTCCATTAGGATTAAAGGGTGCACTTACCGCTTTACAATCAAAGTGATTAAATTTCTTTAACACTTTTCAACATAATGACTTTGACAAAGCATATAACCCCCACATTTCTCAACTAACTTAAGACCAAGAATAAAAACCGCCTTACCCATATCTTTCATATCAAAAACTGATGACAAAAATGATTTGGTTCTCTTAGTAACATCCAAATTCGTATCAAATATCAACATGTCATCAACATCTAAGCAAATAATCACACCGTCAAGATTTTCAAATTTGCTATGAACACATCTATCACTTTCATTTACTATATAACCATTTGCTAGCAAGACATTATCAAAATTCTCATGCCATTGCTTAGGGGTGTGTTTAAATCATACAAAGATTTCTTTAATCTACATACTTTGTGTTCTTGCCCTTTCACAATCATGCCCTCAGGTCATTTCATATAGATTTCCTCATCTAAGTCTCCGTTTAAAAACGTAGTTTTTACATCCTTTGATGTATTACAAGCTTATAATAGAAGCTAATGCAACCAGCATCCTAATAGTTGTTATTCTAGCAACCGGTGCATAGGTGTCAAAGAAATCCATTCTTTCTTGTTGAGTAAATCCTTTAGCCACTAATCTAGCTTTAAACTTATCTATGGTGCCATCTGTCTTCAATTTCTTTCTAAACACCTATTTAAAACCTATAGGCTTACAACTTCTAGGTAAATCTACCACTTCCCAAGTATGGTTACTCAAAATTGAATCTAATTCACTGTTTATGGCTTCTTTCCAAAATGTTGCATCTATGGATTTCATAGCATCTTGGTAAGTTTTTGGATCTTCTTCAAGGATAAACACTTTAGTAAAGTCATTACCAAATGTTTTCTCAATCCTTTTCCGTTTGCTCCTTCGTAGTGAATCTGGTTCTATATTGACTACTGTTTTACTAGCACCTTTTTCATAAATGGAGCGACTTGAATTCTTTTGTAGTTTCATAGAAAAACAGTCTCAAAGAATTCAACATATTTAGATTCTATAAATGCAGAATTCTCCCAACAATCATAAACCTATATCTCGCGTTGTTTTGGGCATATCATATAAGCACACAACCTTTGGCTTTTTGATCCTATTTTGTTCCTTTGGAATTGTGGAATACCAACTTTTGCTAAACACCCCACACTTTCAAATATCCTAAATTTGGAGGATAACCTTTCCAAAGTTCATATGGGGTTTTATTGATCTTTTTATGTGGTATTCTATTCAATATATGATATGTACAAAGAATAGCCTTATCCCACAAATTATCCAGTAAACCGGAACTAATGAGCATAGTATTCATCATGTTCTTAAGGGTTCTATTCTTCCTCTCAGCTACACTATTAGATTGAATAGTGTAAGGTGGTGTTACGTCATGCATTGTCCATGTTCTTCACAAAATTTCTGCAATGAAGTAGTCATGTATTTACCTCCTCTATCGAACCTTAACCGTTTGATTTTCCTTTCTAATTGATTCTCTACTTCATTCTTAAATTTCTTGAACATGTCGTCAACCTCATCTTTATGACTTAGTAATATACTCCAGTGAACCTTGAATAATCGTCAATGAAGGCAATATAATATCTTTTACCTCCTTTACTCACATGGTTCTTAAAATCACCTAAGTCACTATGAATGAGATCTAGTTTATCTAAGACTCTTTCAACACTCTTAAATGGTTTCTTATGATGCTTAGCTTCAACAAAATATTCACATCTTTCAAACTTATCTTCGTTTGCTATAGATATGACATTCATGCTTTTAATCTTTTAAAGCATCAAAATTAACATGACCTAACCTAGCATGCCAAATGTCATATGAATCAATCAAATACGTAGAAGAAGAAGCACTCTTATTAGTAATACAAGTAGCATTGAGTATAAATAACCCCGCATTGCAGAATCCTTTCTCAATGAATTCTCCATTTCTAGCAAGCACTAACTTATCAGAATCAAAAACAAGTTTAAGATTGGCATTGTTTAGAAGTGCTTCAGAAATCTAATTCATACGAATAGTAGGAACATAGAACATTACTCAATTCCAGCCTTTTTCCTAAAGTTAACTTGAGGAGTACTTTCCCCTTCCCGAGAACACGAGTTCCTCATGCATCTCCAAGAAAAACCTGATCTCCACTATCTATTTCTTGAAAATCAAGAAATAGATCAACCACTCATTCTGTTGCACCTCCAATAAGGTTTACCTCATCCACAACGACTGCAGTGATGATCTCCTCGTCTTTGCTCCCGCTTCTGCCGTCGTGCTCCACTAAGTTTGCGTGACCACTCCCTTGTCCTTTCCTTTTGTTGCCGAAAAAGGCTTTGTGTCCAGCCTTTCCCCAAACCTAGCAAAGTCCTTTGGACTTGTTTTGTCCACGTACAAAATTTTTACCTTTGTTATTGTGAACTTTGACATTCTGGACCTTTTGTATCTTTTTCTTTGAGTTATTCTCCAGAATGTTGGCATGCGATTCATTCTTAACACCCTTTGCATCTTCCAGCCGGTTGTTTTCTTCAATGCGAATATGTTTGATAACACCGTCCATGGTAAGTTTGGCGTCATTATATTTACCTCGTTTCTTGTATTTGTTCTAAGAAGAAGGTAATTTCTCCAACAAAGAGGCAACCTAGAAAGTTTCATCTATCTTGATGCCCTCTTGTTCGAAATTGTCCACCAATTGTTGGAATTGATGAATTCGATCGTTGATAGGCATGTGGTCAACCATTTGAAACTTCAGAAACTCACTGACCTCGTATTTTCTCTTTTCGACATCTTCAGGACCATACTTGTTCTGAAGTGCTTTCCAAATCTCCCTTGCAGACGAAAATTTGATGTATATGTCAGGAAATGCAGGATATGAACCCTGCAGAAAGTTTGTCGTGTTTGTACTTGAGTGCTTCTCCTTTATCAGTTGGTTTCTCTTTGGTGAGAACGTAGGAGATAGACAACATCTCAAGCAAAAAATAGAACTTTTGCAGACCATCTCTTGAAGAATTTACCGTCAAAAGGTTCTACCTTGGACATATCAGGGACTGTTTGGTGTTTGGTAGCCATATCAAAGGAGTTTTTAGCTTTAAGGATGTTAGAAAAACGTGTAGGAACATGGATACCAAACAAGAAGAAAATGATAACAACAAGAAGAATAGAAAGCCGAGACATAACAAAGTTGTTGTCCTTAAAGCTAAATTTCTCCACCACGAGCGAGGTGAACTACTTGGCACAAGCTTCCCAGGATATAACGAATTTTTCCTTTTGTTTGCTCTACAAGAGGAAGATGAACTTGCACAAGAGAAGTGTTTGATAGTAGAGGAAGAAAAAGAGAGAATTGAAGGAGTAATAATGCTGAAATTTTCAAAAATTTACAAAAATTGTCTATTTTATTTAAGATAGCAATGCCTTATATTTATAGGCCTTGGTTTGTGTGAAATCCCACTTTGAAAACCTATTTCAACAGCTTAATTAACCTCTATGTCAGTTGAATACTGTTCATGTATGAAGGGAGATGATTCTTGGATATGATGTTCAACAGCCTATAAATAGGTTATTGCAACACATTTCAAGACATCCCAAGCACAAGTTAATTTTAGCAATCAATATTCTTCTTCCTACTCTAAACATTCTCAAATTTGAAAGTTTATTTGGTTTCTTTCCTTATTGTTGAGGTTTGAAACTTATTGGCTATTGTATCCTAGGAGAAAACTTGCATGTAACCCTGCAGCAACTAGTGAGAGCAAATATTCCTTATGGATAGTGTTTATACACGTCTCAAGCCATCAATATATTACTACTTCTACTTCTTGTTCCTGTATCCATTTCACAACAATCATAAGGAATATTCAGTGGATTCAAGGACATTCTTAAGTCAGGAGGGCATGAAGCTGGACCGTTTTGATGGCTCAAATTTCCTGTGATGGAAAGACAAGATGATGTTCTTGCTAACCGCATTGCAGATTGGGTAATGTTTGGACCAAAAATTGAAGGACTTGCCAACTCCCCAGGAAGAAGATGATGAGGAGGTGAAGGCCTCCTAGAGAAAACGGCAAGAGGATGAAGTTCTGTGCTGGGAACACATCCTTAACAACTTGTCAGATCGTATCTATGATTTGTTCACGGCAACATCATCACCAAATGATATATAGAACGCCTTGGAGTTCAAATACAACAACGAGAAACAAGACGCGGACAAATTCCAGGTGATGAATTGAAAATTTTTCAATCATGGACAAAGTGCACAAGTTGCTGGTTATTGTTTCAAACTCAAGGAGTTGAGTAACGAAGTTTCTGAGACATTATAAGTAGGAGGGATACTCACAAAGTTTCCCCTCGTTGGAATGACTACAGGAAGAAATTGCTGCAATCAATTGAATCCTTTTCTCTTGAGCAAGTTCAGAAACACTTGAGAATTGAAGAGGAGACTAGAAGTCTCGTCAAAAGACATGTTTCTAAAGATGCACCAAGAGTTCATTATTTCACAGGGAAATCATGGAGTTGGGATGGAAACAAAAGGAAGAACTCTGAATCGTCTGAATGTACAGAAAAGAAGAAAACTCCAAGAAAGGCAAAATATGTTACAATTGTGGCAAAAAGAGACACCTCAAAAAAGACTGTTGGTTTCGAAAGAAACAAAAACAGCATAATAGTTCCCAAAATGTCAATAATGGAAATCTGATAGACATTAGAAACAATCAACTGGTTGCCATGGTCTCCAGTTTGCATGTTGGTATGGTAACGAAAATACATACGGGTACGAACAAAATCACGAATGGCTGGTGGTTTAATTTGGGTGCAACTTTACACGTATGCAACAATATGGATCTTTTCAAGACCTATCGAGTTGTGGGCAATAGACAGTAAATTTTGCTGGGCAACCGCAGTGTCATAAAAGTCTTCGAAAAAGATAGTGCAGAGTTAGTCTTTACTTCTGGAAAGAAGTTGTTGTTACGTTCTACATATACCCGAGATTGCTAAGAATCTTGTTTCCGCTAATTTAGTTTATAAAAATAGATTCAAGATTGTAATAGAGGGAGACAAAATTATAATGTCCAAGAAGAGATCGTTGTCGGCAAAGGTTATTCTTGCGACGGGATGTTTAAGTATAAATAAAAATCATGCTGCTTGTGCTTACTCTGTTGATTCTTCTTTTTTGTTGTGGCATGATAGAGTTGCACATGTTAGTAGTGCAACCATTAAATTTATGTCTAAGCATGCCTTAATTTCTTGTAAAGATGAAAATGAAAGAACATGCGAGATTTGCATACAAGCGAAAATGACAAAGAAGCCATTTCCAAAAGTGGAAAAAAATAGAACTCTTAGAACTTGTTCATTTGGATATTTGCATATTGAACGGTTTTGACCCAAGATGGAAATTGATATTTCATAACTTTCATTGATGATGCCTCTAGATATACATATGTATATTTGTTAAGGCATAAAAATGAAGCTTTTGACATGTTCAAAGTTTACAAAATGGAAGTTGAAAATCAATCGGGATTGAAAATCAAAGTTCTAAGAAGTGACCGTGGTGGTGAATACTTCTTGTTTGAATTTAGTCAATTCTATGAGGAGAATTGTATCATACACCAGAAAAGTGTCATGTATACAGCCCAACAAAATGGTTTAGCTGAAAGAAAAAATAGAAGTTTAGTTGACATGCTAAATGCAATGTTAATAAACTCAAGTTTGCCAAAGGATTTGTGGGAGGAAACCTTATTAAAGTCTTGTCACATTCATAATAGAATTCACTCTAAGAAGTTTAAGGTTTCTTCATATGAAATACGGAAGAAACAAAAACCAAATCTAAGTTATCTTAGAGTTTTGGACTGTCTAGACTATTATAGAGTTCCGGATCCACAAAGAACTAAGTTGGGGCCAAGCGTTCTCAAAGGTGTTTTTATTGGATATGCTGAAAACTTTAAAGCATATAGGATTCTAGACATAGAATCCAATGTGGTTTTGAATCTAGATGTTGAATTTCTGGAGAATAAATTCTTAAGAACAGATTCAAATCAAGATTCAAAGAGTGAAAATTTGAATGAACCAATAGTTGGAGATTTCACTAATGATCCTTTTGGTGTTGATCAAAATCAAATTTCTCCAACTGAGGTTAGGAGAAGTCAACGAGTTAGAAAGGAAAAGCATTTACATCCTTTTTATTTCTTCACAATCCATTACTTTCTTAGTTGAAGGTAATAGGACAAAGATATTTAATCAAATACCAACTATACTAACTGCAGGAATATGATCCTAAATCCTATAAGGAGGCGATGCATTCGAGAGACGCATCATTTTGGAAGGAAGCGATTGATGATGAGATAAACTCGTTATTGTCTAACAATACGTGGTTCTCACTGATTTGGCTCCGAGTTCTAAAGCAATTGGATGTAAATGAGTATTTAGAAGAAAATACAATACTGATAGTTCAATTCAAACTTTCAAGGCTAGATTAGTAGCCAAAGATTTTAGGCAAAGAGAAGGGATAGATTATTTTGATACATATGCTCCGTCTGCGAGAATAACTTCCTTTAGAGTGTTGATAGCATTAGCATCCATAAATAATCTGTTTATTCATCAAATGGATGTTAAGACTGCATTTTCAATGGTGATTTAGACGAAAACAATCAGAAGGTTTTATTCTACCGAGTAATGAGCATAAAGTGTGCAAATAGGTAAGGTCATTATATGAATTGAAACAAGCACCAAAACAATGGCATGAAAAGTTTGACACTACCATTTAAAAGAATGGTTTCTGACATAATAGTGGTAATAAGTGTGTATATTCTAAATTTATGGACAAATATGGTGTCATTATTTGTGTACGTGGATGACATGCTGATTATTAACACTAATATAAAAGAGTAAATGAAACTAAGAAGTATTTAACTTCACAATTCTAAATGAAAGATTTGGATGAGGTAGATACTATCTTAGGGATAAAAGTGTCCAAACATAGTGAGGGTTTTGCTCTTTGTCAATCTCATTATATAAGTAAACTGTTGAATAAGTTCAATCACTTGGAGATCAAAGAATCAAACATACTATTTGATGCCTCATACAAATTGACTGGATATACCGGTAGAGCGGTAGCACAACTAGAATATGCTAGTGTAATCGGTAGTTTTAGTGTATGCTACATATTGCACTAGACCGGATATTGCCTTTGCGGTGTGCAAATTATTAATGTATACTAGTAATCCTAGTATGGACCATTGGAAGGCAATCGGGTGAGTACTTAGGTACTTAAAAAAGAATAATGAATTACGAATTGTATTATAATAATTTTCTCTCCTTGTTTGGAAGTTATACTGATGCTAGTTGGATAACTAGTGTTGGTGATCACAAATCTACTACGTGATGGATGTTTACATTGGGTGGTGGTGCGGTTCCTTGGGCTTCAAAGAAATAGACATGCATAACTCATTCCACAATAGAATCCGAATTCATAGAATTGGCATCAGCAGGTAAGGAGGCAAAATGACTGAGAAATTTATTATTGGATATAGAGTTTTGGCCACAACCGATGCCAGCCATTTCCTTACACACTGTGATAGCCAAGCAACGATGTCTAGAGCTTATAATAAAATCTATAACGGGAAATCTAGACATGTCAGCCTTAGGCATGATTATGTAAGACAATTAATAACGGATGGTGTAATAGCCATTACATACGTCAGATCCTGCAATAACCTAGCTGATCCGTTGACAAAGAGTCTTTGAAAAGACTTTGTACAAAGTACATCTTAGGGATGGGATTGAGACATATGGTATAAGTAAACTTGTGATGGGAATCCAAATTTTCCTAGCATACCAGTAGTCAAAGGTTCAATGGGTAACAAGTCACAAAGTGAGAGATTAAAGTACTAAGATTGATCTTTAAAGAATCAATCCGCACTGTATTGATCTTTAGAAAATTGGAATAT
This sequence comes from Eustoma russellianum, assembly GCA_036186865.1. NCBI lineage: Eukaryota > Viridiplantae > Streptophyta > Magnoliopsida > Gentianales > Gentianaceae > Eustoma > Eustoma russellianum. The sequence goes on from AP025052.1 coordinate 31,271,137, forward strand.
TAATGTTAAACGAAGGTGAGTGTTAAAGCACTCTTAATGAAGGATTAAGAGGAAATATTGTTGGACCATGCACCTGCAATAAACCACCACTAGAGGGAGGGTGAATAGTGGTTAGCGGAAATTACACTACAACCCTTTGTTAAAAATCCCCTTTGAAAACAGAATCTGAAACCACCTCAGATTCAGAAACCCGTTTTTCAAAAATTCACAAATAATTCTAAACTAAAATTACATCAGGCAAAGATATGACCTATTCAATGCAATCTGATGTTCTTGCAGGTCAAAAAACACCATATTGAAATAGAGAAGAGAATGACCCAAGAAACACTCCTAAATCATGTAATTGGTCAAAGCTGGTCAACATGAGCCAAGTTAAGTCTACCATGGTAAACCTAGAAGTCAACAAATGGGTAAACTTAGATAGTTGAGGAGTTGGTGACATGTGGTTACTTGACGGGTAAATGGGACCGTAGCGACGGTTCCATAAGTCATCAGGTCGACTGCCAGATCAATGTAAACTCAATGGATAAAGGCAACATAAAGTCAACGTTAAAGTTAACGTAAATTCAAATTAAGGTTTGTCAAAGATAAGGGAGTATTGGCAGAGCAAACGTAGTGGGAGGAATTTTGGTCGAGCACATTATGCATTCCATCAAACATATGCAGACTGAGTGATTAACGGAGTGGAGAAGACAGTAGTTGAAGAGAAATTGGATGTAGAAACCGCAAGGAATCAAAAGGCAAGAAGATGATTGGAGGAGGTCACGTGATTAGGTTGGATTGCGGGAGAAGGCTGCAGAAGTTTGTAACTGCCTGCAGCAGGAAGTGCACCGCAGGAAAGAAAGTAGGCGGAAGTCGGTTTAAATGCATAAAAAGACAATGATGCCCTTATGTTACAATAGAGGATAGTTAGTTATCAGGGATGTTCTTGTAATTTTGCTTTTCTTCTTCTTCCTTATATGTTGTAATTCTGCACTTGACGAAAGCAAGGAAACAATTGGCATTTCCTGCATTTTTCAATCTCTCTGAAATTTCCTTCGTCTCTTATTTTCTCTTTCAATTCATTTCTTCATTTTGTGATTGAATTCAGTTGAAATCAGATGAATTCATTGAAATTTAACATGGTATGAGAGATTTAAACACTCATATTCTGTGTTCCTCAAATCTGTAATTAGAATGGCTTCATCATCAGTTACTTTTGGATCCAAGGATCCTTATGAGGATCCACTTTATATACATCCTTTTGATAGTCTATCACTTGTTCTTACTCAAAATCTTCTTACATCACAAAATTATCATGGCTGGAGTAGAGTTATGCGTCGTGCTCTAGAGGCTAAAACAAAACTGGTTTCATTGATTGCATGGTTGTGAAACCTCCAGAAAGCAGATCGTAGATATGCTATTTGGATCAAAGAGAATAACATGGTAGCCTCTTGGATTATGAATTCAATGAGTCCCTCTATTGCTCAAAGTATTATGTGGATTGATAATGCTACGGAAATATGGAAGGATTTGAAACTTAGATATGGAAAATGCTGTTGCATTTAGAATGTCAGACTTACAGGAGGAATTTACATGATTAAACAAAGAAATTTGGCTGTAACTGAATATTATACTAAATTGAAAGTAGTTTGGGAAGAACTCACAGTGCTGAAAGACATTCCTTCGTGCACGTGTAGGAGGTGCACATGTAATATCACTAGCCAGGTATCAAAGTTTGTAGAGGATGATTTTGTTATAAAATTTCTGAAGGGACTGTCAGATGAATTTGAACCTGTCAAGGCTCAAATCTTGCTTATTAATTCTTTGCCTGATGTTAACATTGCGTTTGCTATGGAGGTTAAATTTGAGAGGAAAGTCTTGTATTCTAATAATCAAACTGTGTTTCTTAATAATCCGTCTGTGGTATCAAGTATAGAAGTGAGACTGGTGTCCTTGCTAGACAAGTCTCATGGTTTTCTGGACCATCAGGAACCAAGCAGAACTTTAAATCACCAAGTAACTATAGAAAAGATGGAGGTTATATGTCAAAGATTGGACATGGTAATGTCAAGAAACCTATATGTAACTATTGTGGAATGCTAGGACACATAGAACAAAAGTGTTATAGAAACATGGTTATTCCCCTCGATACAAACCAAGATCACAAGTCAATTGTGTCAGTCATGATGGAAGTTCACAGTACAATTGCAGTATTCAACAAGATGACGCTGGTTATGATGAGCCATTCTCACAACAACCAAATGAGCATCATCAGATGCTTAATATGTTCACTCAAGAACAATGTATGCAGTTGACGAATATGTTGAGGGATTACCAGACAAAGGACAGGAAGGAGAGATCAGGCTCAGATGATAAGAATGAGATCCAGCATTCTGTCATGTCAGCTGAGCAACTATATGTTACTGGTAAGAAGTCAGATAAAGTGTCATCCAGAAACTTAGACTTATAGATCTTGGATTCAGGTGCCACTGATCATATATACTGTTCCTTGAGTCTCTTTGATTCTTATAATGCCACTGAGTCTTTGAAGGTCAAATTACCCAATGGTCAATTTGTTGAAGTCACACACATAGGGACTGTCACTATGAATCCAAATATGATACTTCGCAATGTCTTCTATATTCCTTCATTCTTCTTTAACTTGCTATCTCTCAGCAAGCTTACCAAACATAATCATGTTCATGCCCTTTTTCATTCTAATTACTATGTCCTATATGAACAGATCAATATGAAGATTATTGGTTTAGTTGAGGTGAGTCAGGGCCTATACAAACTCTATGGCTCACTGAATCATCATGAACCAAAACATTGCAAGAATTCTCATCTCTCATTCCAAGCAACTGTACAGTCACAAGCTTCACTCTAGCATTCAAGACATGGACATTTGTCCTTACCAAGAATGAAAGAAATCTGCAGGATGGACCCCTTAGTTGTAGCTTCTAATGATTCTGACTCCTGTTGTGTCTGTCCCCTTGCTACACAAAAGAAAAAACCCTTTCCCATTTCCATATCCTCTGTTGTATCCCCTTTTTCATTGATTCATGTTGATATATGGGGCCCTTACAAACATCCTACTTTGTATCACAACGTTATTTTCTTACTATTATGGATGACTATAGCATATTTACTTGGATATATTTGTTGAAGAATAAATCTGAGGTTGGAAGCATCCTACCCAGTTTCTATACCTTGTAGCTGTTCATTTTGATCACAAAATTAAAACCATTCATTCTGATAATGGTTTAGAATTCCAGATGAATTCATTCTATGCTGAGAAAGGAATAATTCACCAAATTAGTTGTACTTATACACTACAGAAGAATAGTGTAGTTGAAAGGAAGCATCAACATATTTTAAATGTGGCTAGAGCACTTAAGTTTCAAAGCCATGTCTCTATTCAACTCTGGGGGTTTTGTGTCGAACATGCTGTGTACTTGATAAACCTAATTCCATCCCCTGTCCTTCATAATAAAGCTCTATACCAATTGTTATATGGTAAGAGTCCATCCTATCAACATTTCAGAACCTTTGGATGCTTAGCCTTTGCAATCAATACAAATTCCAGCCTTGGAAAATTTGCTCCTAAGTCTAGAAAATGTGTCTTCATTTGCCTATCACATACAACAAAAGGATACATTCTTCAAGATTTTGATACAAATGATATTTTCATCTATAGGGATGTTGATTTTCATGAGAAAACATTTCCTTATTCATCTATAGCCAAGCCCAATTATCAGTCAAGCAAATCTGAAAGCTTCCTTATGGATTCCTCTCTTATACCAAACTTCAACATTTCCCCTTCGAATGTAGGTGATTGTCCTCATTTAGCTCCATCCAATGATCCACCAGACATGAGTCACACACCATCAGTACCTGCCCCTCCAGTTCCAGCCTCCTCACTTTCACCTTACATCCCTAACCAATCTCCTGGTCCTACCTCTTCTCCAATTACTTCCATTCCCATCACATACATAGACATTTGTCTTCCTGAACTCCCAAATAACAGGCCCATCAGGAATAGGCAACCACCATCATACTTACAGCAGTATTATTGCAATCAGTCTCAATCAACCTCTCTTACCCTCATACCAATTCCTCCATACCAGATACTCTTGATAAAGCCTTCTCCCTGAATTCATTGACGCCTAAATACAAAGCATATGTCTTAGCTACTGGTTTGCACATGGAACCTACTAATTATCTAGAAGCTTCTTGTTCTGCAGACTGGCAAGCACCTATGCAAACAGAATTGGCAGCCCTTGAGGCAAACCATACATAGAGACTAGTACCCCTGTCGCCAGGAAAGAAGCCTATAGGCTGTAAATGGGTCTATAAAATGAAATATCAAGCCGATGGGACTGTCGAACGTTACAAAGCTAGATTGGTGGCAAAGGGATACACTCAACAATATGGCATTGATTATTAAGAGACATTTTCTCCCGTGGCAAAGATGGCCACTGTCAGATTTGTTTTAGCCATGGATGCTAGTAAAGGCTGGTATATGCAACAATTGGATGTTAATAATGCCTTTCTCCATGGTGATTTACATGAGGAAATTTACATGACTCCACCACCTGGATTGACTTTGCCTCAGGGTGGTTTAGTATGCAAGCTTGAGAAGTCTCTATATGGGCTTAAACAAGCTAGTAGGGAATGGAATGCTAAATTGACCACTTCTTACTGTCCTTTGGTTTCACTCAGTCCAAGAATGATTACACTCTATTCCTCAGACAGACTTCAGATCATTTTCTAATTGCATTAGTGTATGTGGATGACATTATCCTGGTTTCCTCATCCATGTTGCCCATTCAACTTCTTAAGTCTCAGCTACATACTGCATTTAGGATTAAAGACCTTGGTGACCTGAGATACTTCTTGGGCATAGAAGTAGCTAGGTCACAGGGGGACTTGTGTTAAATCAAAGGAAATATGCCTTAGAGCTTCTAGAGCACACTGGATTCCTAGGGGCTAAACCTGCTAAGACCCCTATGGAGGCAAATTTAAAACGGTTCATGGTGATTCACCTACATTGGCTGAGAATTCCACCTACAGAAGTTAATAGGGAAGATAATATATCTCACAATCACAAGACCAGACATATCCTTCTCGGTACAGCAACTTATCCAGTTTCTTGATTGTCCAACAGAGCAACATCTTAGAGCTACTCATAGGCTACTCAGATACATTAAGGGGACGGTAGGCCAAGGACTGTTTTATCCTTCCAACACTCAACTACAACTAAGGGTATTTGCTCATTCTGATTGGGCAGGATGTAATGAAACAAAGAGAAGTGTGACGGGTTTCTGTATCTTCTTAGGGGAAGCTTTGATCTCATGGAAGGCCAAAAACAATCAACTGTGTCAAAATCCTCAGCAGAAGCTGAGTACAGAGCTTTAGCAACCTTGGTGTGTGAGGTACAATGGTTGTTATATTTGTCTAAAGATTTGCAGCTTGAGAAGCAGGAACCAGTGAGAGTGTTTTGTGATAGCAAAAGCGCGATGCATATAGCTGAAAATCCAGTTTTTCATGAGAGAACCAAGCACATTGAAATTGGTTGTCATATAGTTACAGAAAGGTGCAAGGTGACATTATCAAGCTCATGCCAATCAGGACGGATCTTCAGGCCGTAGATATATTCACGAAAGCCTTGGATTCAAGAAGAATGAATGAGCTCCTGATTACATTTGGGGTATGCAACCTCTATGGCAAGAAAGGCTTGAGGGGGGTGTCAAAAATAAGGGAGTAATGCAGCAAATGTAGTGGGAGGAATTTGGTCGAGCACATTATGCATTCCATCAAACATATGCGGACTGAGTGATTAACAGAGTGGAGAAGACAGCAGTTGAGAGAAATTGGATGTAGAAACCGTCAGGAATCAAAAGGCAAGAAGATGACTAGAGGAGGCCACGTGATTGAGGTTGGATTGCGGGAGAAGGCTGCAACAGTTTGTAGCTGCCTGTAGTAAGAAGTGCACCGCGGGAAAGAAAGTAGGCGGAGTCGGTTTGAATGCATAAAAAGACAATGATGCCCTTATGTTAACAATAAAGGAGAGTTAGTTATCAGGGATGTTCTTGTAATTTTGCTTTTCTTCTTCTTCCTTATAAGTTGTAATTCTGCACTTGGACGAAAGCAAGGAAACAATTGGCATTTCCCCTGCATTTTTTCAATCTCTCTGAAATTTCCTTCGTCTCCTATTTTCTCTTCAATTCATTTCTTCATTTTGTGATTGAATTCAGTTAAAATCGGATGAATTCATTGAAATTTAACATTTTGATGTTAAACTACAATAAATGTCAACTCTAAGAAATAGAAACAAAGTAGGCATCAAGAAGACACATAAGCGTAATCATTTGATGGATGGAATTTGCTCCCGACGATGGTTGTATCTAAGTTGAGGTTGATACATAAACGTAAATATATTGAACATGTCAGAATCCCTAATTGTACGGGATATCGAAGATATGTCTGGATTGAGAGATAGTTTAGGAATTTGATTGTAGCTGTATTTGGTTAGAATTGATTTAGCATTAAATGACTTTCCTTGTGTATGTATAGAAAATGTTGTATAAAACATACGAACATAGAAGATGAATATACAAGAAAAATTTGCAAACTTTCTCTCTAAATTATCTTTGTTATACCACTTGACATGGTATCAGAGCATGATTCGACCAAGTGAACATGCAGTGATACAGTGATTGTGTTGGCTCAGAAACAAGTTCATCACTGCCACAGCTTTACCCAGTGACCAAGTGCAGCATCTGTCTTACCGAAGAAGCTCAGAATCTGGGTTTCTTCATTGCCCCCATACCATTCCTTTAACCTTGTTCAGAATCAAGAGCAATATTTCTGTTCATATCATATTTAGTACCTGCAAAATCCAAACACCATGTCTCAGAATCCAGAAACTTCAGAAACCCAGCCAGACACCACCGAAAATAAACCAACTCTTCCTGGAAACTATGACTTTTCTGAACAGTTCGCAAAATCTTGCAACAAAGCTTGAACGTAACACCTACCATACATGCTGCAAATCTTACCCTGAAGGTCAAATTGACAAGTACAAACTACAGCCTCTGGAGTAGGCTGATGAAGATTGCTCTTGGTGGCAGGGGGAGCAGCTCCCACATCACTGGGGTCCCTCCACCCCTGCCAACTGATCCTGCCTTTCCTACATGGGAACAACAAGACCAAATGGTGTTCATATGGTTGATAGACAACATTGATGACTGTCTAGTCAACAATGTGTCAAGATACTCAACGGCCAAAGCATTGTGGGACGGACTGGCCGTCACTTATGGCTCCGGAAGTTACCCGTTGCAGATTTTTGACTTACATAAACAGTGTTATTTAATTAAAAAGGGATACAGAGCTCTTGAATCTGTTTGGGATCAATTCAAGGGGCTTTGGATGTCAATAGACACACTGGATCCAAACCCCATGGAATCCCCAACGGATATCACCATGTATGCCAAAAAGGTTCAAGAACAGAGACTTTATCAACTGCTGCTGGCAGTTGACAAAAGATATGGGGACATCAACAAGGAGATACTCAAGAGAGACCCCAGGCCATCTGTGGAAACGATGTATAATGAGCTGAGGCGGTCAGAGGTGCAGATGGGGGTACTCACTGTCTCCCCATCAGAGGTAACCTCATTACTTGGGGTAGGGCAAGGCCTGACCACAAATGGAACTTCAGAACAATTCAGACAACACGGGACTGCACCACCACACTCAGGCCAGCCATCATGGCGTAGTGGTGAAGAAAAAAACACAGAAGTGCAGCCACTGCAAACGCAGGGGTCATACCCATGAAAAGTGTTTCACAATCCACGAGTATCCAGAATGGTGGGAGGAATTCAGGAAAAAGAAGGGAGAAAAGGGAGTAGCAGCACAAGCCACCGGAGAAGAAGCATCAGTCGCCGGAGGAGAAGGTTCAGAACACACCAGAGAGGGAAGCTCTAGAACCCTCAAAGGAGCTGCCGCTGGGACAGGTACAAGGGTTAGGGCGGCTGAGGCTGATTCTAACCCTATTTCGTTTATATACCCAGAAATTGTGCAGGATACCCCTGATGTTTTAAAAAATTTCCAGTTCACTCCAAAAGTTTCCAATAATTCACCCGCAGGACCTATACAACCAGAGTGTTCACTTAAGCCCTCAATTTCTGGTCAGATCCCTAATCCAGACCCAAACTCTGAAAAACTACGAAACTACCCCAATCAGACCCAAAATTACCTAGCTCACCCTTGTGTCACCTAACCAAGTCCAATTCCCAGTCGATTCTTGATTGCGGTGCCACAGATACCATGACCTATGATTCCTCTGATATCATCATACCCACCTCACCAACAAAAACATCGGTTGAAGTTGCCAATGGAGACACTGTCCCTGTCACTGGTGGTGGTTCTGTCTTCATAACCCCTACCATAACCCTAAAAAATTGCCTATACGTGCCTGCCTTATCTACTAAATTACTATCTGTTAGTCATATCACCAAATAGTTAAATTGTATTGTTATATCCTGATTTTTGCCTCTTGCAGGACATGCATACGGGGAAAATCATTAGGCGTGGTACTGAACGCCGAGGGCTGTACTTTGTTGACACTGTTGGGCAACAAGGACAGTTTAATCTTGCCAGCGGGACAACTAGAAGGCAAGTATGGTTGTGGCATCGCCGTCTAAGACATTCATCCTTTTCCTATTTAAAACAATTGTTTCCTACTTTATTTACTTACAAACCAAATACTTTTCATTGTGATACTTGCCTTAGGGCGAAACAAACTCGGACAATGTATTTAGCCAATAATACTCGTGTTGATCGTACGTTTACTCTAGTTCACTCTGATGTGTGGGGCCTCTCACCATACTCTACTACTTTTGGGTATCAGTATTTTGTGATATTTGTTGATAACTACTCTCGCATGACATGACTGTATATTATAAAACATAAATCTGAAGTCTATTAAAAGTTTGTTCAGTTTTACCATATGATACATACTCAATTTGACACAAAATTCAAATCCTTCGATCCAATAATGGGGGGAGTACATGGATACAAATCTACGCCAGTTCCTCCAAGAAAAAGGCATTATCCACCAAACCACTTGTCCCTACACTCCTGAGCAAAATGGTGTAGCTGAGCGCCGTAATCGTACTATTCTCAAGATGACCCAAGCTATGATGCTAGATTCGTATGTTCCGATAAGTTTTTGGCCAGAGGTAGTATCAACAGCCACCTTCCTCATTAACCGCCTTCCATCCGAAATCCTCGATTACTGTACACCTATACAGACCCTGTCCACTCAACATACTGTCCCCTCTATATTCACTCTTCCTCCACGAGTATTTGGCTGTACTGTATTCCTCCGCCAACCCAAACATGAACGTAACATGCTTGACCCTTGTGCTGATAAATGTCTCTTTGTCGGCTATGCAACAACACATAAAGGCTATCGTTATTATAATCCTCGCACACATCGCATATATGTCACCATGGACTGTACCTTCCTCGAAACCGAGTATTACTACCAATCTCGGGTTCAGGAGGAGACTACCACTTCAAGTGATGGAACCCTAGATTGGCTTGTGCCACTAAATACAGGTCCGACAGTAGTTCCAACACTACAAGTAGATGGTGCCGACTGCCCTGACGGTGTTGAAAATGTACAGTCCACGGATCCAGTGCCCACTGATGATACACCCCCAGTGGATGAAATGTCAGAGGTAACAAATTTAGATACAAATAATGATCAATTTATCTCTATGGTTAATGACTCTGACACTAACGTTTCCCCAAGCTACCCATGTGATCCCTGTGCAGACTTTTCTGACGATTAGACACATATACCAAATCCAACTGAACCAGTGCAAGAACGCATTTTACCACCTAGAGTGAAGCAAGGAGTTCCATGCAACCGCTATTCACGACCCAAACGTCCAAATCCTCCCGTTACCTAATTGAAACATCTAGGCGTGGAATTTCAGAACCATTCTCTTTTCAACTTTATGCTTAGAAAAGATTCCTCCAACAGTGGAGGAAGCCCAAACCCAACCAGTATGGAGCGAAGCCATGGAAATTGAAATGAATGCACTAGAAAAGAACGAAACATGGGAACGATGTGTCCTCCCTCCTGGAAAAAGACCTGTTGGATGTCGATGGGTGTTTACTTTCAAACACAAAACTGACGGAAGTATTGAACGGTATAAAGCTCACCTTGTAGCGAAGGGATACACCCAGACGTATGGTATTGATTATTCTGAGACATTCTCACCTGTGGCATAGATAGACACGATCAGGGTATTATTTTCTATTGCTGCAACCCAAGATTGGTCCCTTCATCAATTCGACATTAAGAATTCCTTTTTACACGGGAGGTTGGAAGAAGAAGTATACATGGAGCCTCCTCAAGGGTTCTCTGCCGCATTTAGAAATAGGGAAGTATGCAGGTTAAAACGCTCTCTGTATGGACTGAAGTAGTCACCTCGAGCATGGTTCGGTAGGTTCACTGAAGTCATGAGGCAAGATGGTTATCAACAAAGTAATGCAGATCACATGTTATTCATGAAAAGAAGGTCAGTTATGGTAACATGTTTAATTATATATGTAGATGATATGGTGATTACAGGAAATGATATTGAGGAAATTGCACGTCTCCGAAAGCATCTGTTCACGAAGTTTGAGATGAAGAATCTTGGGCGATTGAAATACTTTCTAGGAATCGAGGTCCTGAGGTCAAGTTCAGGAATCTACATTTCACAGCAAAATACATCTGGATCTACTGACAGAGATAGGGATGCTCGATTGCAAGCCGTGTGATACTTCTATGGCGGTAAATCACAAGTTGACATTTGTGGAGGGAGGACCAGCTGCAGATAAGGGACAGTATCAACGCTTGGTTGGAAAATTGATATATTTGTCTCACACCTGACTAGATTTTGCCTATGCAGTAAGTGTGGTAAGCCAGTTCATGCATAGTCCTCAAGAACAACATATGGATGCAGTTTTGCAGATTTTGAGGTATTTGAAATTCACACCAGGAAGAGGTATTGTGTTTCAGAATAACGGACATCTTGACATACAGGCGTATACTGATGCGGATTGGGCAGGAAACCCTGTGGATCGAAAGTCTACATCTGGTTATTTTACAAGTGCGGAAGCAGAATTCCATGGGATTACGAAGGGAATAACTGAAATACTATGGATACAAAAACTGCTGAGAGACATTGGTATAAAAGTGAACCTGCCTACACCTCTGCTTTGTGATAATAAAGCTTCCATCAGCATATCAGAAAACCCAGTTCAACATGACCGAACCAAGCATATAGAAATTGACCGTCACTTTATCAAGGAAAAGTTGGACGAAGGAGTGGTTGCGTTACCGTTTGTGCGCTCAAAAGATCAATTGGCAGATATACTAACCAAAGCGATTAATTGAAGGAAGTTTGAAGCAATTATGTGCAAGCTGAACGTCGTTGACCCCACTGTTCTGCTTGAGGGGAAGTGTCAGAATCCCTAATTGTACGGGATATTGAAGATATGTCTCGATTGAGAGAGAGTTTAGGAATTTGATTGTAGCTGTATTTGGTTAGAATTGATTTAGCATTAATTGGCTTTCCTTGTGTATGCATAGAAAATGTTGTATAAAACATACGAACATAGAAGATGAATATACAAGAAAAATTTGCAAACTTTCTCTTTAAATTATCTTTGTTATACCACTTGATAGAACATATATGCAGTAGTTCTATACAATATGCCACTTGCCCAAGAATCATCTTGGGAGACTATTTAGAGTAAATAAGAAGACCGTTTCCTGGTGAGATGAAACTTTTATGGCATCACCATTGTATGTGACATTGGCGGAGTTATATAATGTTGGTCTGATATGGAATGTCCCTTGTTCCCTCCTATACATATGGGAAAGCCTCTTTGGATATGAAAAAACCATCCTCGGTTCTATAAGACTGCTGTTCTGCCCATATTGGTAAAACCATCCTCGGTTCTATAAGACTGCTGTTCTGCCCATATTGGTAAATATAGGACCCCCAACAGCATCATATCGCTACAATATACAACATAAACTACCACACTAGTTTTTATTCACCTTTAAGAGTAACTAGTAACAACTTACTTAGCCGCATGTAAATGACTTAAGATCAATTTTAAATGTGGGAAAAATGGGACAGTGCACCATCAAGTTCTGTCGACGATATACAAAGATACCTCCATATACTAGAGCTGGAGAAACGTAGGTAAAGAATGACAAAGTAGGCTGAGTATCAACACCTGCACCACCAAGAAAATCAGTAAATTGAAAACTATGGTATTAAATACAAACATTCTGGATCATTGTTTTGTCAAACAGGAATAAATAATAAGAAATTTGTCTTCATCTTTCCTTCGAATTGAAGTCCTTGACTACTCTATAGATATTTGTATTAAATAATAAGAAATATGTCGCATCGCAAAGTTTGGTGATGTTTAACCTATATGTTAATAAAATCTTCAATAACTAGATATTATTTAAATAGTAGTATCTTAATTTTGAAAGACATTATTCATTAAATAAGTACCGCAAACTGTCACTTCCGGCAGTCTAACTTTTCCTTCATTTTACCTGTCTCCTTCCTCTCACATTTGTCTCTGTATAGTCTTCTTGGCCTGGTCATCCTCCATGTTATTACCTTCATAATAAACTAAAAAAAATCAGACATGATTGAGGAAACAAGTTGCTCATATCTGTGATAGTCTTACTAAGCCTCCATTTCCATCTCTCTTGATATCTTTGTAATTTTAATTTTTGGTCTCTTTTGTTTAAAACCCGAAATCAGCAAGATATATTTATAAGAGCTAGCACAAGTTTGGTGTAATTTTGTTTGCCAGATGAATATCACACTTATTTTTTTTTACCCATGTATTTACAAATAAATTAGAGGCTAAAGCTTCTACAGACTCTTGAACTAATTTACCATGAAGAGTTGAGCATGTTTTTTTTTGGTTAAAATGATAATATATTAACCAATGAAATCCAAGCATCAAGGAGATGCAACATATACAAAAGTCATACTTGTAGGTCACATGCTAACCTACATGTATTGTGCAGTAATGTAAGGCGGATATAGTTTATACACCACTCTATACACACGAGTACATATTATGTGTATAGTAGTATAACTGCTACAAGTTACAAGTATAATTTCGTTTAAAATAATTTTGATTGTGTTGTATCTGAGTACAGTCTAATTCTTTTATTTTCTCTGGACATATATACAAAACATTCAACTGTGTTTGCCTGTAAGCGACAATGTGCAAGCACCACGACTTGCCCTTGACATGGGAGAATAATCTTTTTTTTATATTTTTCCTGTAGCATAACATTTTTCATCGAATTTGTATTCATTAACAGTGCAGCTGTTTCACTGATTTGTGAGCCAGATGTTTCAACTCTATGCGATGTGAATCCAGTTTACATTGCATATCTTGTAGGCACCTTGAGCCTCCCACCTAAAAAGCCGCTGAGTGATCATGGTTTTCATCCTATACAAATCTCCATAGGAGCGGATAAATATTTGGCTTTTACATACAAGAATTTCTGCATAGCCTCTAACCCAATAACCAAAAGTAAAATTTCCTCTGCCATGTTTACAATAACCATGTTTTTCACTGAAATAAGGTAACAAATTGTTCATGTGACGCATTTTTACATCCTTAAATACATGAAAATGTTCAACCGTGAGGAACAATGTTCATTTTCAATGGGTCCATACATTTTTAATCGTAAAATAAGTTTGTTGTACTTGCGCCAAATATATGAAAGCATTTCAGATAGCTGGAGGCTTTGACATTTAAGCTATTGTGGTATAGATTCGGCTTAAGTTTAAATGACCTGATCCCTTTTTCTTGATGATCCTCTTTCGTATTATTAGTACATGATTGTGAAGTTCAGGTTAAATTAAATATTTTTCATGACTTTGTCCTACCTGTAACTTTGGCTTTCGCATTCATATTAACTAGAATCAAAAATGTTGTATGGGCACAGGGAGGGGGAGACAGTTTTCCCCCCTCCAACCAGAAAATCTTTGCCCCTATAAATTGAGACCCATGGCCATGGAAGAAGAAGCATTCCCAGTGGTGCATGGTTCACATATATAGCGAAAGAGGAGGAAATGGTATAGAATGAAATGAAAACTGTTTTCATTTATTCTTGGTCGTATACAATTCGTCCCTATCTATTGTACCACTATTCTTCCTAACTATGGAATATTCCAATTGTACATGATTTGACAGGATACACACTTAATTACATTTAATTCTCATATCCTTTTAAACATGGTATGATTATATTTCTTTCTAACACTTCCTCTGAATTTGATCATTAGGTTTGCCAATGTTCAACTTGTTAACCGTTAACTCGAAGAATTTTTCTGCTACTGCCTTTGTGAGAATGTCAGCAAGCTATTTTTCGGAGCGCACAAATGGTATTTCTCTGATTCCACCATCTAGTTTCTCCTTAATGAAGTGCCGATCTACCTCAATGTGTTTCGTTCGGTCGTGCTGAACCGGGTTTTCTGACATACTAATCGTTGCTCTATTATCACACTTGAGTTGAGCTGGAGACTTCAACGGAAAGCCTATCTCTTTTAACAACTTACTCTGCCACAATACTTCTACAACTCCTTTAGATATTCTTCTGAATTCTGCTTCGGCACTAGAAAGGGCGAGCACTTTTTGTTTCTTGCTCCTCCATCTTACAAGATTCCCTCCCACTATCGAGAAATATCCAGATGTTGACCTTCTGTCACTCAGATTGCCTGTTCAATCTACATTAGTGTATACCTCGACCTCGAGATGCCCGTGGTTCTTGAACCAAATCCCTCTTTCTGGGCTCTTTTTCAAGTACATTAAGATCCTCATTACTGCCTCTATATGCTCGGCCTGTGGCTTATGCATGAACTTGCTGATCACTCCAACTGCATATGCAATATCTGGTCTCGTATGAGATAGATAAATGAGTTTCCCACTAGTTTGTGATACTGGTCTCTATCTGCCGCCAACGCACCTTCTTTGGTTTCTAACTTCTGGTTGGATACTATAGGCGTATCGCTCGGCTTACAGTCTAACATTCCTACCTCGGTCAAGAGATCCAACGTGTACTTCCTTTGAGAAATAAAAATGACATTGTTCGTTCGAAATACCTCAATTCCAAGGAAATACTTGAGTGTCCCTAGGTCTTTCATCTCAAATTCTACAAACAAACTATTTTTGAGTTGTGCCATTTCAACTTTATCATTTCTGGTGATAACCATGTTATCCACGTAGATAATAAGACATGTGATCAATCCTTCCTGTTGTTTCAGAAATATCGTATGATCAGCATTACTTAGTTTGTATCTATTTTATCTCATCACAAGTGTGAACTGTCCAACCCAAGCCCTCGGAGACTATTTTAAACCATAAAGGGCTCGCTTGAGTCTGCAGACTTCATTCTTCTGAAAGCCCTCAGAGAACCCAGAGGGTGCCTCCATATAGACCTCTTCCTTTAGTTTCCCACGTAAGAAGACATTTTCACATCAAATTGGTACAACGGCCAATCTTTGTTTACGGCAATTGAGAACATCATCCTGATGATATCAAACTTGGCGATTGGAGAAAATGTCTCTGAATAATCTATCTCATACGTCTGTGTGTATCCTTTTGCCACTAACCTGGCCTTGTTAGTGTTCAATCGTTCCATCTGTCTAATATTTTATCGGAAATACCCATCGACACCCAACTAGTCTTTTTTCTCGGGGCAACACACACTTCTCCCATATATTATTATTTTTTCTATAGCTTCCATTTCCGCCCTCATCCCCTCTTTCCACTCTCTTTGTTTTGTTGCTTCATCAGATGTTCGTGAAAGGTACTCATTACACAGAGACATAAACAACACCTTGACCTTGTGTCTCCCACTGCTGAATTTACAGGGTACCTGGAACTCTGACTCACTCGGTCCGTCGAGTACCTTTGAGGCAGAACTCCTCGATTCTTTCTCGGAGGAAGGGTTCATACCTGTTGCTCCTGTTGCTCATTTTCCTATAGCTCATCCACACAATTAATAGGTTCTATAGACAGTGTGTTGTCCAGGTTAATAGGTGACTGCAAGTCTGTCCTATAGCCTCATTGCTGTTGGATACTGAGAAACATTATTCATCAAATTTGTCTCAATATTCTGTATAAGACATGTGAACACACAGTGGTCATTGGTTTCCTACTTTGTGTAGCTGGGGTCCGTGGTTGGTGGAGGGGTGCCTGTGAGGTGCTGGCCTTGTACCCGTTCTCCTACTGCCTTCTTCATGAGTGCGGCTCATAATTGATAGTTGTCACTGTAACTTGATTCCAAGGGACAAATTGTCGAGATTTGTGTTGGGAAGTTGAATATTAAGACTGTTTCTGAGGAGATTGACTAGTTGTAATGCGGAGTTCATTGTTATCTTGTTTGATTTCACCATCCCCTGACATTGTGGTGTGATTTTTTCAGGTTACTGTTGTGCTGATCTTGGTGGATTGGCTGAGAAAGGTTTCTGAGTGCAGAGTGATTCTGTGCTGATTTTAGCGGATTGGTCGAGATGGGTATTTTTGAACTATGATGAGATTGCTCCGTGTTTCAAGATTTTTTCCCCTTTTTTCGTGTGGTAATCGCTTGAGGGTTGGGTTACTCTTCTGATTGAGATGATTTTCTGTAGATTGTTTGTTGAGGCCATTTGTGTAGTTATGGGGATTTTTTTTTTCTTTCGTAGACTGATTGATGCTTGTTTAGTTTGGTCGGGTATGGTTAGGACTGTGATGAACCTCGTGTTTCTGAGTCTTCGAAGATCAAACACTGCTCTAATACCATGTAGAATGAAACGGAAACTGTTTTCATTTATTCTTGGTCGTATACAATTCGTCCCCATTTATAGCACCACTATTCTTCCTAACTATGGAATATTTTTATTATACATGATTTGACAGGATACACACTTAATTACATTTAATTCCCATATCCTTCTAAACATGGTATGATTATATTTCTTTCTAACAAATGGAACGACTCAATTGGCTTTTTTTTCCTTCTACTCATCCTTTCTGGTTTGTGCTTCTACCTTAATGTCATTCTTTATATAAGAAGGATTTCTTTTCTTACTTAATAACTTTATTTGTCTAAACGCTTTTCAGTTGTTACAAAAAATGTTCAAAATTTTTTGATGAACCAAGAAATACCACCCGTTAGTCAACAACAGTCCACAGAGGGGTACGGACAAAAAACGATTAAGTCCCCTAGGTCGGCTCAGAGTTTGACAAGGTCATATACCGACAAGCAATTCATCACAACCAAACGGCCACGGCGCCATTTTGGCCTAAAGACCTCATTTCGGTCATCAGCCCCATCTCGGCCATAAAGTAACTCGGCCAAAGGGCCGTATCTCGGCCTCGGTTCCATTTTACCCGATGATCTCGGGCTACTTGTGACGTCAGCTGCGGACATCATAATGGGCATATCCATGTTCTCTGAAGTCGGCCCTCTACGTCTCAGCAAGCTGACCCCATATTCTAAGCCATCTCGGGCGCTTCTGAGTACTTCTGGAAGATTTGGCCTCGGCTCTAGGAGTTCACCTTGGGTAATTCTACTAGGTGAAACTCCTAGCTAGGTGTCCCAAACTAACTTACTCAGCACAGTACCGAGCCACGTGGCGAATATGCAAGAGCAAGAGTCACCCTTATGACCTCCTTGCCTGTCACGATTTCCAGTCTCTGCCCATGCATTGGCCCAAGCCGCCATATAAAAGGGAGAAAACAGGAGAGAGAAAGACAAGTAACAATTCACAAATTACAACTGGGACTCATCTTCTTCACGGTGAAAACTCAGGTTTACCAGAAAACCTTTACTTTAAAACCTTCATACAGTATATAAACCTCTCAAAAAATGGCTTCAACTGACTTGACCGCCGGAGGGTATTACCCAGGGCCATAGATCCCGGGTCTCCTGACCTTGTTCCTTTGTGCGGGTCGGCCAACAGCCTAATACAAACAACTGACGGAGAATTGACGACGTGACTCCAATATCATAAAAATTACTTGGTGATAAATCTGACATCATCATTTTTTAAATTACATTTTTTATCCAAATCATGTTTGTTGCACTAGGTATCCGTTTTGTATAATTAGCAATGAGTTGGCAAATAAATTAGCGACAATTTGAAACCCAAAATATACATTTAGCGAAACAAAAGAACAACATTTGTATAAACTCTGTAGTTTATATAAATTATTGTAGTTTATACAAATTATACAAAGAGGTTTTTGATGTTGTATGCAACTACTTAAAAAGGTTTGAATAAAAAAGTAATTAACTCTTTCGTTTCTTATGAGTAATATGAACCTGCTAAATTTTCTTTTGCAGCTGAAACACGAATAATCAAGGCCACCGGAAGCTATGTGAGTGAAGACTTCCCATGAGAGAACGATGACTGGCGTATCGAATTAGATGAAGTATTCCAACTTATCTGCCCATGTGATGCTGATGATGATGATAACAGACGATATGTTAATGATGAGAATGGACCTCCATCTTAGACTAATTCAAAATAAAAAATTTTCTATAAGCTATGTGTAAAGAAATTCGTTATCTGCAAATTTATAGATTTGCAGAAAGGTAGCAGCGGAGAAGAAAGGAGAGGAAGAAAGAGAAGGGAGAGAAAAGAGTGCAGGAAAGGATAACTGACAGGAGAGAGAATAACTTTTCTGATTCACATCAATTCTGACGTATCATATTGTATAGGCTTTTCCAAAATATTTATAACATCTTTATTACTGCCCCATAGCTGGCTTGGAAGACTTGGTGGAAAACAATTTCAGCCACTACCTTTTTCAACCATAAGATTTCTGCTGCGTCTTTGGCAATCTTCTTGAATTGTGCTTCAACATTAGAAAGTGCTGTTACTTTTTGTTTCTTATTCCTCCCGGCAACTATATTTCCTCCGACAAGTGTAAAATATCCTGATGTGGACTTCCGATCATTTGGGTTGCTGGTCCAATATGTATCTGTATATGTATTGATATCAGGATGCTCATTCTTCCTGAACATAAGTCCATTCCTCACTGTTCGTTTCAAGTATCACAATATTATCATGACTGCATTCATATGATCCGTCTGTGGTTGGTGCATAAACTTGGTCATCACTACAACGATGTATGCTATGTTTGGTCTTGTATGCGTGGAGTAAATCAGTTTTTTCACTAACCGTTGAAACCTTCCATTTTCTGCTTGAACAACTCCTTTGTTAATCCGGAGCCCGTGGTTAACCTGTATTGGCGTATCCACCGGTTTGTAATCGATCATTCATGTTTTTGCAAGCAAGTCCAAGATGTACTTTTGATGGGCTATAAATAATCCTTGCTTGGACCGTAAGACTTCAATTCCATGGAAGTCTTTTAAATTTTTAATCCATCTAGATCCTTCATTTCAAATTCTGCGAACAAATTTTCTTTCAGCTTTGAAATTCCTACTCGATAACTTCCGATTACAATTATATTGTCCACATAAATGATCAAGTAGGTAAGAAGGTTACCTCTCCTTTTTATAAACACAGTATGATCTGAGTTACTCTTCCTATATCCATATCTCTTAATTGCGACAGTGAATCTCTCGAACCAATTCTGAAGTGACTATTTTTGCCTGTAAAGTTCCTTTCTAAGCCTACATACTTCTTTTCGAAACTCACTAGAGATGCGAGGGAGAGCTTTCATGCATATCTCTTCTTTCAAGTCTCTATGAAGAAAGGTGTTCTTCATATTGAACTAATGAAGTGGCTCTTCTTTGTTTCCTGCTATAGATAATAATGCTCAAATTGTGTCTGTTTTTGACACTGTAGAGAACATCTCACCATAATCAACTCTCCTAGTATGTGTTAGATTATAAAATGTTTTGATGATATAAAAAGATGTTTTTAAAAGAACTAAGATGGAATTTCACACCTTAAGATTGAAGCAAATTGAGAAAACATGTGCGAGACGTAAATCTCTCATGGATCGATTGAAGTATATATCAGGCCCTCAGGAGGCACATGGTTCGTTTCGTGTGAAGCTTGGTAAATGTTTGAGCTCTCAGATCCACGTCATACTCTCAGCCAAGAGACGTGGATCGATCGACGTATAACTGAGAGACGTCGATCTCTCAGCTTAAGGTATGTCGATCGATCGACATACATCTGAGAGATGTCGATCTCTCAGCTAAGAGTACGTCGATCGATCGACGTACATCTGAGAGACGTCGATCTCTCAGCCTAAAGACGTCGATCGATCGACGTCATTCTGAGAGACGTCGATCTCTCAGCCAGGCATACGTCGATCGATCGACGTCATTCTGAGAGACGTCGATCTCTCAGCTCTGGCACATAGATCGATCGACGTCTCCAGAGTTCAAAAATTTTCAAACGTTGGAACAAAATCCAAGGGAAATCTATGATATTTTCTCTCTCCAATCTTGCTCAAATTTCTTGTGGACTTTAACCTAACATACTACAGGCTTCTTTGACTATTTTAAAGATGTCTAAGATTCTCTAGGGTGGCTATCCAAGATCAAATCACTACATAGGGTGGCTAAAGACTATTTGGGCACTATCTTGACATTTTTGAAGATGAAGACTTGGTGGAGAGCCTCAAAAACGTGGTCAACTTTATTTATAAATAGAAGAGGCTTGGATGAAGCAATTACACACTTTCAACATCATCTAGCTTCATTTTCCATTGTTGTATATTTCTCTCATACTTGTAAATTTGTTTAAAGCTTGTCTAGCTTTTCTTTGATCTTCATTATTGTATATTGAGAGAAAGAAAGTCAAGCACAAGAAGAACCATAAATATTTGATCTCTTGCTTGTGCTTAGACTTGTGAGAAAGTGTGAACCTTACTATATTTCTTCAACCCACTGTGAGAAGTTCTTGAGGGAACTTTTGTTGAAGTTGTGAGGAAGCAAGAAGTTGTTCTTGCTAATAGCTGTAGTTGCTGTGGTTGCACAAGTGTGTTGTGCAAGAAGTTGCTGTTGTTGTAGCTTACACTAAAGTGTTAGTGTAAGTGTTGCTGTGGTTGTTCTTATTGTTCATAATAAGAAGATTAGTTGTTGAAAATCCACTTTGGAAACAAAGTGGTAGTGGAGTAGAATCATTTACGATTCGAACCACTCTATATCTGATGTACTCATTCACTACTTCTCATCTCCATTCTTGTCCTGATTTTTAATATCCTTTTTTGAGTTGAGACAAACGAGAAAATTCCACAAAAAGAGCAAAACACTCTATTCACCCCCCCTCTAGAGTGTATTTCGGACCTAACAATTGGTATCAGAGCCTAACCTTGATTGCTTGGCCTATCTTTGCAAGTAGCAAGGTTAAAGATCATGGCAACCACAACCTCAACTTCAACCTCTTCATCTTCTAAGCCTACTGCACTATTTTCCGGATCAAACACTAAAGCACCTATGTTTGATGCCCAAAATTATTCCTTGTGGAAGTTTCGAATGATCAATCACTTGAAAGGTTGTGGATTCGATATATGGAGAGCCGTTGTCAAAGGAATTGAAGTTCCTATGATTACCAACTCAAAAGGAGAATCAATATTCAAAGATGAGGATGACTACACCGATGAATAAAAGATAAGATTTGCCATTAATGGCAAGACATTTGATATTCTTTCAAGTGCTCTCACCACCACCGAGCTTATAAGACTTCAAGGTCTTGAAACAGCTCATGAGGCATGGAAAAGGCTTGAAATGATACATGAAGGAACTGAGCAAGTAAGAATGGCCAAACGACTTATGCTCATGAAGGAGTATGAGATGTTCGGAATGAAAAGCGGTGAGAAGATTGAGGAGACAATCGATCGATTCACACGAATAGTGAATCAACTCTCCATGGTTGACAAGAAAATCTCAAATGAAGACCTTGTCTCAAAACTCCTCAACTCTTTGCCAAGAGAATGGACACCCAAAGTCACCGCCATCACCGAATCAAAGAATCTCAAGACTCTTACCCTTGATGAGCTATCCGGTAATCTTCTTACTCATGAAATTCTTATTGATGAACAAAATAGGATGAATCCTATCAAGCCTACACAAACATCACACAAAGGATTGGTAGTAGAGTCCGATGAATCAGATGAAGAAGTTGCCCTTCTAGTAAGAAAATTTAGAAGAACGGCAACTAGAAACAAAACTCAGGCAAGAAAGTTTTTCAAGAAACCATCTAAAGAAAAGGAAGCAAGTGAAAATTGTTATAGATGTGGTCGACCCGGTCACTTCATTGCCGATTGCCACGTAAAAGAACCCGCAAAAGCAAGAGAAGAAGGTCTTTCCTCAAAAGAAGAAAGCCCTCAATGCAGAGGTAACCACGTGGGATGATCTCCTTTCGGAATCGGAAGGAGAAGAGAGTGAAGATCAAGGTGCTGGACTTGTGGCAATGGTTGACAATCCAAAGTTTCAACATACTTGTGTTATGGCAATTGAAGATGATCTTGAGGTAAATTCTAACCCTTCAAATTTACATGATGAAATAGGAGATCTGCAAGATGACTTTGAGAAATTAAATTTGAAGTATAAGCATTTAAAGAAAGAATTCAAGAAATGCATTTTAGAAAATAAGAGCTTGCATGACAAAAATATTTTGATGTTTCAAGAGCATGACATCATATTTACCATACATAAAACCGTAGTTCTTGAAAATGAAGAAATTAGAAAAGAATGTGAGAAACTAAAGTTAGACTTACAAAGACTAACAAATGGTAAAAACAACTTAGACATATTACTTGGAAATCAAAGAATTGGAAATGATAAATCTGGTTTAGGATTTAACTCATCATCTTCTTCTATTAAACCTAAGTCCTTAAAGAAAAAGGCAAACAATAGAAAAACATAACAAAATTCATCATCTTCTAAACCAAAGCATGTACCCACTTGTTTTTATTGCAACAAACTAGGACATGTAAAGAAAACATGTAAAGCTCGATTTGAAAGCACATATGTTTGGAAGCCTAAGGGTCGAAAAACTAACCCTAAAGGACCCAACCATCAAAGGGTACCAATGCATACATCTTTTGGTTTTGTAGGCTCTCAAGATAAATGGAGTAGCCAAAGAAGAAGGAACCAAATGGCTTATGGACAGCGGATGTTCAACTCACATGACCGGAGACAAGACGTTGTTCACCAAGCTCAAGCTCTAAGATGGTGGAACGGTGCATTTTGGCAATGGGAGAGCCAAAATCCTTGGACATGGAGAAATTGGTAATTCTTCCTTTACTATTAATAATGTACTATATGTAGAAGGGCTTAAGTATAATTTGATAAGTGTTAGCCAACTATGTGATGGTAATTTTCAAATAGAGTTTGTGAAAAGATAATGTGTTGTGAAAAAGAACGATAAGATCGTTTTTGAAGCTATTCGTAAAAATGATGTTTACAAATTTAGCACACATGATTTGATATCACAAAATGTTTCTTGCCTAGTTGCCAAAAATGATTTGACTCAACTATGGCACAGACGACTTGGACATATTAGCTTTAAAAACTTCAAAGAGATTTGCAAAAATGAAAAGGTCCAAGGTCTTCCAAAATTAAATTTCGAAAACCATGGCTTATGTGACATTTGTCAAAAGGCAAAGCTTGTTAAAACAAGCTTCAACCCCAAAAGTGAAATCTCCACCACCAAACCCCTACAATTGCTTCATATGGATTTGTATGGGGATATTGGTACATCAAGTCTAAGTGGAAAACATTACACCTTTGTGGTGGTAGATGACTTCTTTAGGTACACTTGGGTAATGTTCTTAGCTAAAAAGAATGATGCATGCCAAGAATTTATAAAGCTCTGTAAAAGATTAGAAAATCAAAGAGAAAACACAATTAAGGAAATTAGAAGTGATAGAGGTGGTGAGTTTGATGGAGAATTTCAAGAATTTTGTGTATCCAAGGGGTATGGACACGATTTCTCAGCTCCAAGAACTCCTCAACAAAATGGTGTTGCGGAAAGGAAGAATAGAACACTTCAAGAAATGAGTAGAGCCATGCTAAACGAATTTGAGTTACCCAAATATTTTTGGGCAGAAGCTGTAAATACCGCTTGTCATGTGATCAATAGAGTTTATTTGAGACCATTTCTCAAAAAGACTCCTTATGAGCTTTGGAAAGGTAGAGTACCAAATATTGGTTATTTCAAGGTTTTTGGTTGTAAGTGCTTTATACTTAACACCAAAGATAACTTGGATAAACTCGACTTCAAAGCGGATGAAGGAATCTTTATGGGATATGCTCAAAATAGCAAGGCATTTAGAGTATATAATAAAAGAAGCATGAAAGTTGAAGAATCAATTCATGTCAAATTTAGTGAACTCAATGAGGACAAATCAAACATTAATGATGATGATGATGATGAAATAATTGAAGTAAGCCATATAGAGAAATTTGAGAATCCAAAAGGTAATATTGTTATTGACCTTATGATTGATCCACTTGAACCTAAGGATGAAAATGAAGAAGTAGGAGGAGATACCTCAAATTTACCGGATTCATACAAGTATAGGAAAGATCACCCGAAAGAGTTGATATTAGGTGAAACTAGCCAAGGCATAATGACTAGGAGAAAATTCAATGAAAATGCTTTCATTTTACAAGTTGAGCCTAAAAACATAAAGGAGGCAATAAATGATGAAGATTGGGTATTGGCTATGCAAGAAGAATTAAATCAATTTGAAAGAAGTGATGTTTGGGAATTAGTTGCTAAACCTAGTGATCATCCCGTAATTGGTACTAAATGGGTATTTAGAAATAAAATGGATGATAAAGGAAACATCACTAGAAACAAAGCTAGGTTAGTAGCACAAGGTTATAGGCAAGAGGAAGGCATAGACTATGATGAAACGTTTGCCCCCGTAGCTAGGTTAGAAGCTATTAGGATGCTATTAGCATATGCATGCTATAAGGATTTCAAACTATATCAAATGGATGTGAAATCCGCATTCTTGAATGGAATAATTCAAGAAGAGGTCTATGTAGCTCAACCTCCGGGGTTTGAAAATCATGATTATCCAAATCATGTTTTTAAACTCAAAAAGGCCCTTTATGGACTTAAACAAGCTCCTAGGGCTTGGTATGATAGATTAAGTAACTTCCTACTTGAAAACGAGTTTTCAAGAGGAAAAGTCGACACTACTCTTTTTATTAAAGAACAAGAAAACCATCAATTGTTTGTTCAAATTTATGTGGATGATATTATTTTTGGTGCTACTAACGATTCTCTTTGTGAGCATTTTGCAAAATTGATGGAAGGAGAATTTGAAATGAGCATGATGGGTGAACTCAACTACTTCCTTGGTCTACAAATCAAGCAAACTCAAGATGGAGTGTACATATCTCAAACAAAGTACACAAATGATTTGATCAAGAAGTACAAATTCGAGGATGGAAGAAGTGTGAGCACTCCGATGAGCACAAGTACAAAGCTTGACAAAGACGAAAAAGGAAAGCTGGTTGAGGTAACCAAATATAGGGGTATGATTGGTAGTTTACTCTATTTAACAGCTAGCAGACCGGATATTTTGCATGATGTGTGCTTATGTGCTAGATTTCAAAGTATGCATAAGGAATCACATTTAGTTGCTGTTAAACGTATCTTTAGGTATTAAAAGGAACTTTGAATTTTGGATTGTTTTATCCCAAAAATGGATGTTTTGATTTAAGAGGGTATAGTGACTCCGACTATGCCGGAAATCTTGTTGATAGGAAAAGCACCTCCGGGACGTGTCAATTCCTTGGAGATTGCTTGGTTTCTTAGTTCTCTAAGAAACAAAATAGTGTGTCACTATCAACGGCAGAATCCGAATATATATCGGCTGCTTCATGTTGTGCACAACTACTTTGGATGACAAACACATTGAATGATTACAATGTTAAGTTTGATAAAGTTCCCATCCTATGTGACAATACCTCAGCCATAAGTATAGCACAAAACCCAGTTCATCATAGTAGAACAAAACACATTGAAGTGAGACATCACTTCATAAGAGATTGCATTCAAAAAGGATTGGTATGCATTGAGTTTGTTCCAACAAATGACCAACTGGCGGACATCTTTACCAAATCCCTCCCCACTAAGACATTCGAATCAATTAGAACAAGACTAGGAATGATAAACATAAGTTAAAGAGATGAAAACTGAAAATTTCAAAATCAGGGACACGTCGAACGATCGACGTATCAAAACAAGAGATCGACGTACGTCGATCTCTGACATCGATCGATCGACGTACGTCGAACTCAGACGTCGATCGATCGACGTCGTCGAATTCTGCAACTATAAAATCTCTGCAAAACGTGACCCTTCCTCATTTTTCACTCAAAAACTTCGGCAGAAACCCTACCAAATCAGGCGGCCTTCTCTCCAAAACCACTTCTCTCTCAAATTTCATCTCCAAATCAAGATTTAACTCATCTCTGCTCTTGATTCTTGAGTTCATCTCTTGAATTAATCCATCTCATCAAAGATTTCTCATCTTCCAAGCCCTAAAATCTTTAAAAATGTCTTCAAGGAGTAAAAACACAACCAAGAGGCCAAGATCTGCTAGAGGTGGAGGAGAAGGTTCAAGTTCCACTCAAGGACAATCTTCTCAACCTAGGATGAAACAATCTATGGACATGAGTCAAGGGCGTGTCCTTGCTGGAATTAGAAGTGGGCTAACTCTCTCAAACTTCCCTTGGATTAAAGCAAAAGATGCCAAGGAAGCCTTGACGGAACCCTTGCCTCCGGGGCAAATAAGGTATATAACTAGACATTCTCAGATTTTATATGATAAATGGGATGATGATGAAAGAGCAACCATCCCACTCAAGTTGCTTAGAATAAATGATATTCTAAGCAAAAATGAACTAAGCCCAATCATTGAGTGGTTGGACGCTCAAGAGTGGAGGAGTATATGGAATGAGAATGAAATGTCAAAAATGTCCACTAGGTATACTCGACTATTTTATGCAAATTTGTGGGTAGAATACATAAATAACCTTCCCTTAGCTCTACACTCTGTCATTGATGGACACCATATCAAATGGAAAGTTGAAAAAATTTGTGACCTGATTGGTGTACCCAACGAAGGGTATTTTGAGTTTGATGCGTGGAAATGGGATGCAGCCAAATGGAAAGTATCTGAAGATGAAGTTAAGACTTTCCTAGGCTTCCATCCTAGTAAAAACACAAATGATATGCCTTTAGTCTATCGCACTCTTCTGGCCATTGTTACATTCTGTATCAATGGAAAATCCGCAAAACTGCCAAGTAACCTTGACTTCTACATAGCATACCGAATAGCTAACCAGGAGAAGGTTAACTTTGGGGAGCTTTTCATGACGAATGTTATTGAAGCCGCAACCAAGCAAAACAAGGCCCTACCCTATAGTAACCTTATTTATAGGATTCTTGTGAAGTCGGGTATTCAGGTAGATGACACGCATGTTGACAACATTACGCACAAGGACTTCTATGATAAAGTCAACGTCCAACAAATACTGAAATCTAGAAAAGAGGCAATGCGGAGAGAACAAGAGGAGGAAGAAAGAGAAGACGAAGACCTTCCGGATGAGGCACCCATTCCCGAACCAGAGACTCATGAAGAACCAAGTATCTTGAGCTCAAATGTCCCAGCACTTCAAGCTCAAGTTGCTAGTCTTCAACACGAGGTTGGGGAGCTTCGTAGCAAGGTATCCGTCCATGAGTCGAGGTTTGCAAAGCTCAAGGCAAAGATGAAAGCTTGCATTCCTGGCATAACATTCACTTCAGATGAAGACTAGGATGTTTTCTTTAGCTTGCTTCTTGTTCTAGCTTAGTATGTATTGATTGTAAAACATGGCTGTATGAAGTATTGTTACTTATTTTGATGCTTTCAAAAAGGGGGAGAAAATGGTTTCTTGGTTTTTGCTTGGTTTATTAAATGACTTGTTGCTTGGTTTATTACATGATGAGACTGCTTGATGGAAATAATTCTTTGGTAGCTGGCAAAATGAGGTAAGACTGGAAATTGGATCTTTGTTAATTGTTGGTAAAATGAAAATGAGCATGAAAGAGTTATTAATGCATGTTTGAAAAAGTTGGGTTGTTTGATACACGTTTGGTTGAGGGGGAGCAAATTTCAAAGAAAAATGTTTTGGTTGAAATTGTAAAATCTTGTTCACATTGACCACTATGGAAGGTATAAAGTGCATAAACTTAGGGGGAGATTGATATGTTTCAAGTTTGAAACATTCAAATAGTTAAAATGAAGCAAAAACATCTTTTAGAATCTTGGTTTTGAAATCATCAAAAAGGGGGAGATTGTTAGATTATAAAATGTTTTGATGATATAAAAAGATGTTTTTAAAAGAACTAAGATGGAATTTCACACCTTAAGATTGAAGTAAATTGAGAAAAACATGTGCGAGACGTAAATCTCTCATGGATCGATTGAAGTATATATCAGGCCCTCAGGAGGCACATGGTTCGTTTCGTGTGAAGCTTGGTAAATGTTTGAGCTCTCAGATCCACGTCATACTCTCAGCCAAGAGACGTGGATCGATCGACGTATAACTGAGAGACGTCGATCTCTCAGCTTAAGGTATGTTGATCGATTGACATACATCTGAGAGACATCGATCTCTCAGCTAAGAGTACGTCGATCGATCGACGTACATCTTAGAGACGTCGATCTCTCAGCCTAAAGACATCGATCGATCGACGTCATTCTGAGAGACGTCGATCTCTCAGCCAGGCATACGTCGATCGATCGACGTCATTCTGAGAGACGTCGATCTCTCAGCTCTGGCACATAGATCGATCGACGTCTCCAGAGTTCAAAAATTTTCAAACGTTGGAACAAAATCCAAGGGAAATCTATGATATTTTCTCTCTCCAATCTTGCTCAAATTTCTTGTGGACTTTAACCTAACATACTACATGCTTCTTTGACTATTTTAAAGATGTCTAAGATTCTCTAGGGTGGCTATCCAAGATCAAATCACTCCATAGGGTGGCTAAAGACTATTTGGGCACTATCTTGACATTTTTGAAGATGAAGACTTGGTGGAGAGCCTAAAAAACGTGGTCAACTTTATTTATAAATAGAAGAGGCTTGGATGAAGCAATTACACACTTTCAACATCATCTAGCTTCATTTTCCATTGTTGTATATTTCTCTCATACTTGTAAATTTGTTTAAAGCTTGTCTAGCTTTTCTTTGATCTTCATTATTGTATATTGAGAGAAAGAAAGTCAAGCATAAGAGGAACCATAAATATTTGATCTCTTGCTTGTGCTTAGACTTGTGAGAAAGTGTGAACCTTACTATATTTCTTCAACCCACTGTGAGAAGTTCTTGAGGGAACTTTTGTTGAAGTTGTGAGGAAGCAAGAAGTTGTTCTTGCTAATAGCTGTAGTTGCTATGGTTGCACAAGTGTGTTGTGCAAGAAGTTGCTGTTGTTGTAGCTTACACTAAAGTGTTAGTGTAAGTGTTGCTGTGGTTGTTCTTATTGTTCATAATAAGAAGAGTAGTTGTTGAAAATCCACTTTGGAAACAAAGTGGTAGTGGAGTAGAATCATTTACGATTCGAACCACTCTATATCTGGTGTACTCATTCACTACTTCTCATCTCCATTCTTGTCCTGATTTTTGATATCCTTTTTTGAGTTGAGACAAACGAGAAAATTCCGCAAAAAGAGCAAAACACTCTATTCACCCCCCTCTAGAGTGTATTTCGGACCTAACAGTATGTGTATATCATTTCGTTACCAGTCGGACTTTATATCGTTCAATGGATCCATCAACATTATGTTTTATTGTGAAAGTCCACATGCACCCAACTGATCTTTTTCTTTTGAAAGTTTATTTTTGTCCAACGTAGCATTTTTTCAAGTGCTTCTGTTTCTAAATTCATGGTCAATATCTATTCTTTCGTTTGTTTTGCTTCTTGGATTGTCTTTGGAAACTCCTAGTTATACAAACTTGAATACTTTCACTGCACCTGACGTATTTGCCTTGACCAAATTTCATATTTTTTTGGCTCGAGATATACATTTTGGTGAATACCGTGTTGGTGGAACACCTCGATTACACCTGCAAGGAAGAACATAGGCACTTTCTACGAGCACTTCGAGATTATTAGCATTAAAATCATCATTATGGACCGAGATATCAAAGTTGTTTCACTTACCTCTTGATGAACCTCATTCAAAGGTGAACCTAGATTAGGGACAGAGGCATTGGTCTCTAAAGTGATAAGTGGCACAACAGACTTGTGTCTTGAAGGAGCAAGTTATCTAGCCAACTAAGTGAGTCACTAGTGTTCCCTCCTTGAGCACATGGTTGGGTAGAATAGTAAAAGTCTGTTTCGAGAAAGTCGTATCCCATAGTAACATAGATGGGACGATTAATTGGGTTGTAACATCGATATCCTTTTTGATGAATTGCGTAACTTATAAAGACACATTTAATAGCACACATATCAAGTTTAGACTGACTTGTTTTGGAACATGAATGAAGATAGTGCGGCCGAAAATTCGTGGTGGAAGGGTTAATACAGGTGGAATATGTGTTTAGGGTTTGAGGAGTTGAAGAGGGGTTCCGTGGCCAAGTATTTTTGTAGATAGATGATTCAAAAGATAAATGGATATGGTGATGACTTCAGACCAAAAATCTTTGGCAACAGAACATGATAGACGTAGTCATTTTTAGTAGAATGCAATTTTTCTGTTATGCAATTTTATTTTGATGAGGTTTATTTCGGTAAGAGATTTGGTGTATAAGGTCATTTTCTTGGAAAAACGCTCTCATTCACAGTCAGTGTATTCACCGCTATTATCGAGTCAAAGAATTTGGATCTTTTTATTGAATAGGGTCTAAAATCCAGGAATTTGGCATGCACTTTATTTTTTGTATTTAAGAAGATGCAACCATATCATTCGAGAGTAATCATCAATAAATAGTAAAACAACTAATCTCTATTACCACATACCTGAGTGTATAAATGAGAATATAAAGTTAGCTCATGTATTATTTAAACTGAAAGCAGTTTGACTGCTTTTAACGAGAAAACATGTGTCAACGATAATTAAGTATCATTATTTCAAAAAAAAATAAGGAAAACAGACGACAGAGTAACTTATTGATGGTTGCCTCTCGTCGATGTCAAAGACAGATTTACCGATTGGTTATTTAATGAGAGAGAAATGCGATACCCCGTTGTCCCACTTTATCTACATAATAGAGACCTCCAACTGACTACCACTCACAATGATCTCTTTCGCATAGATGTTTTGCAAGAAGTAAAACCGAAAATATATTAGCAGTGGGCCAAACCCTCTATTTAATTTAATAGAGTTAAGAGTTTTCATGACAACAAGGGAACATAAAAACATCTATTTAATTTTAATTGTGGAGAAATCGTAATAGACCTAATTCCTTTAACTAAGGCCAAACCCTCTATTTAAAGTTTGAATATGAGCTTGAAAAGGTCGTATCAGATTATTAATATCAGAGGAGTCGTGGGTTATAGTGTTGTAACCATACATTTGAAAAAAAAGGTTAATTAATAAATTAATTAATTCATTGATTAACTAAATTAAAGCTAAAGAAAAAAATAATTAATTAAAATAACCTAATTAACTACCCTTCCCATGATCCCCTCCCCACTTCTCCAATTTCCCCAAAACTGCCCCCATCCACTCCCTTAGTTCCAGCCCTTCCCCAATTAAATT